>JAUZSX010272657.1:0-14948 GCA_034780655.1 Idiosepius hallami
TCCTGACGATCCACATCGGTGAAACCTGGGTAGAGAACCTCTCCGATAAATAAATAAATATATATATATATATATATTATAAAACAAATGTGTGAATCTTAATTAGCAATGATTTACAAGCTTTGTCTAAAAAGAATTTCATACAGTTAAAGAGATGCAATGCTTGGAATAATAAATATATGAACAAAAGACAGAACAAAACTATGATACAATTAGCTTATCAAAATTAATGAATGTGAAGATATTCTGTTTATCTCACACAATATAATTATAAAAACATTTTTTATATAAAAAAATATTTGCGTTAACTTGTTAAAATTATTGAACTGTTGTTAATGATGTTTTTGTTCTATATTATTTATATAGATTAGTGGTAATCTTTTTCCGATAATTAACTTAATATCTTCTTTCTGTCTTTGTAGGGATTCATAAAGATTAGACAGCCATGATGAAGACAGCAGTCCATTTCAGGTTCTGGTGTTATCCGTGCAGTTTTGTCATGAAAAAAGCATTTGTTGAAGAAGAAGAAGATGAAAAAGAAGAAGAAAGACTCCAACATGGCTTAAGAGACCGATTCATGAAATGATGTGGGTGCTAACTCTGTTGCAGTTTTTCACCATGGATTATACATCAACATCTTCTTAAGTGATTGGATCAATGTTTAGCTCCTCAGGCTTTTTCGTTCCTCTAATCATTTCCCTTCCAGTTAATGTTTTATGCCCTCCATCTTTTATTTCGTTGGGGAAAGAGTATTTGCTTTCTCCTCTGAAGAAAGAAAAAAAAAAACAACAAAAACCAAACAAAATAGCAACAACAAAAAAACAAAAAAAGACTTTGTTAATATTCTGCTCCCCACTTTTATAAATATAAAAATATAAAGAAAAAAAACAACAAAAACCAAACAAAATAGCAACAACAAAAAAAACAAAAAAAGACTTTGTTAATATTCTGCTCCCCACCTTTATAAATATACCACAACTATTTTTATTTATTTATTTATTTTTGTTTAGCAATTCCAACATTCTTAAAACTGCTATAATGTGCAGAAACATACACTATTATATTGTAAAAAAAAAAAAAACGAGGGCAAAAATTGCTTGTTTTTTTTTTAGATGAGGTTTGTTTTATTTTTTGAATAAATTTTTTTTCTGACCATTTTCGATGTACATAACTTTAACGAACATTACAACCTCTCAGAACTGCCAAACAAATAATAAAAACCCTGAAAGGCAAAAAAAGAATGGGACACAGAAACTGTACTGAAAGGGCTCAATGTGTTAACAGAAAGGGCTTATAACAAAATAGGTAAAATATTCATTTGGGAATAGAAGCAATCTTTGCTTTACCATTTAAAACCTAACCCTAACCCAAGACAATTCCTCTGATTGAATTCTTTTGATCACAATCAACCAAATTGAGTGTTTTTATTTTATTTTTTTAAACTATATATTTATTTATAGAGAGTGTTCGGTTGGTTATATAAATTAATTCTAAAATAATTCCTTAGGAATTGCAAAACTTTAGCTATACCTCACTAAGGTAGTAGTTTTTTTTATATAGTACAGGGTGTCCAAAAAGTCACTTGAAACCTAAAAAATTTCAAACAAGGGATCAATATGCAGTTTAAATGTAAGAACTTGTTTGAAATGACCCCAATTTTCAGTGTGTATTTTGGCACAATATAATTACATAATAATATATGAAAAAATAACTCTTATTTTTAGACTATTTTCGCACCTTAGTCTGACGGAAAATTTTGTGAGGGGTGACATTGTGTCACTTCTCATTTGCTATCACCCAGGTTGGACCAGGTCCTTCGCACCCCACCTCTAGCTACGCCACTGTCCATAGTCATGATTAATGGGATAAGAACAATCTACTCGCTTGAGCTTGAATAATGTTTTCAGTTCCAAGTTTTGTGATAGTATCTGATTTCAGCACTGAAAAAAGCTGGAAATCTCATTGGTTAAAATGTATATTTGACAAATAAGACAAAGACAATAGATTGAATATTAAGACAATTAAAACAAAGACAATAGGTTGAATATTGATTATTCAAATTATTGAGTAACATCTCAAGGATTCTGGCAAATGCAATTGTTCTTTTTTTTCTACAGGGTGTCCAAAAAGTCACTGAAAATGGCGTTGATAAGTTCTTTGAGTCAACACAATTTCCCAACTTGCGTACATTGTTCAATGCTATACTTACTCATAATTAATTTTTAAAATATTATCTGTAATATGTCTGAAATAGAGAAAAAAAAATCATTAATAGTAAAATGACAAAAATTTTCAACCCTTTTTGGTATTCGCTACGTGCATTCTTGGTAGAAGGAATTCTTTGAGAAGAGTTAAAGAATAATTGTTTTGCCCTAGTACAATTTTTTTTTTACTATTATCCTCATCCTTATCACTACATTTTGGCTGATGAACCCTTCGGACGTCTTACGGTGATCCAACTCGGGAACCTTCTTGCTGTAATTCGAAATCACAGAATTTTTAACTTAACCCTTTATTCAAACCACAGAGGTAGCCTGCTCTTGTTCTGTTAACCATGATCTGGTAGAGTGTTGAAAAAAATGGTTGTACAAATTATTAAGCTTCATCCCAAGGATTCTGAAAAATCTATTTTCCTGTTGGCGTAGTGCTTAATAGGTTTATATAAAAAAATATGGACAAGAAGTTTTTCTTGTATATATACAGAGGAATATACTCTGCTATTATATTATAAATATTTTTATTTATTTAAATCATTTAAATAATTTTTTTTTGTTTGGTTTGCTCTCCTACCTTGCACCATACCTGTGCCTTCAATATCAACTGCACTTAAATCTCCCAAATCTTAATCTGTCCTAAAAACTCCTTCCTCTTTTTCATTCCTCCCACTTCTCCCCTCTGGATGGGCAGTCTGTAAATAGTCCAGGTTAAGAAGTCCAATCTTGGTTTGAAAATGGAGAGAGGTGAGATTCTTGTCACTTGATTAAGCTCATCCAATAAGAATTGCTGATTTTTCTTTTACAGTTGGTTTTTATTTTGCCTCTTTTTTTTTAAAAGAAAAAAAAAGGGGGTTAATTGTTACACTACTCAACATCAAATTTATTGTATTTATATTTTTGAAATGAGAACTCACAATCTGAGTATTAACTTTATTGCGGATTTTTTTTACTCATCTTGATAGTTTTTGAAGATGGCCTGAGTTGAACTTGGTTAAAATGTTGTGTGAAAAACATAAAAATACTACCAAGATGAGAACAAAAGTCCACAATAAAGTTAATACTCATATAAAATTTATTAACATTATTTAGGTAATTTACAATAATTTTGATGTGCTGAATTTAAAAATAACGTTAGTTTTACTCAATCAGGTCAAATTTTTTAGTTAAGCCACATATTTGTTTTTCAATGTTTGCTCAAATTTTGAAGATTTTATATTTTCAACTTACTAGTACTACTATTTTTTTCTCTTTTTTAAAAATTTTACAAATGGTTCATATGATTTCAACTAGAAAGTCTTGCAGAAATTAGTCTGACATATTTTGCTATATCTGCAGTAAAAATATAGCCTCAAATTTAATCTCAACTTACATAAAGCACGTTTACTGTGCGTATCTTGTTATAAAAATTCATTTATATAACTCCATGTTTGTAACTTTAATAAATAAATTCTTTTAGATACTTTTTAATGTGAGATATATTATGCATAAATCAACTACTAATATCCTCAAAATATTGCTTTAAATAGAAGTCTATAATCAGTGGGATTTTAAAAAAATACTCAGTTTAGAAAAAAAACAGACCTGATCCAAAAAAAAAAAAAAAAAAAATTGATGTAATTTTTGGCTTTGCAAAATGCTTCAAATTCAATTTTAAAAAATTGGACAACTTCCAATTTTATTTGATTTTGTAACCCGGTGTTATCATCATTATTTAAGTTACTCAGACTTGCCTTTGGCTGATATAAAAGCTAAAAATTAAAACCAGAAAGTTGAAGAAAAAAGAAAAAGGAAAAATTATAAAAAAAAACAAACAAAAAGCCTTGTCCCAATGTCCCAGTCTCATTAATCATTCTCTTCAAAATTTGATTCTATTAAGCAGAAATGTTGTAAAGGCTTGCTTCTCACAAACAGTCCAAAGTGGGAATCAATGTCTTAAAGTGAAATTTAGTGAGAGAGAGAAAAAGAAGGAAAGGAAGAGAAAGAAAGAGAGAGAGAGAGAGAGAGAGAGTATTAAACTCGTTCAGTAAAGAAATCCTTTTGTCATCCATATCTTAAAAAAAACGAATTGTAAAATTTGCATATAATATGCTCTTAGGGATAACAAGGAAGAGTCTTTTTACCCACTCCCATCTGTATCCAAAGGTGGTCAACTTGGCCTAGTGGGTAGGCAGCTGGACTCGGAATCATAATATTCTAGTTTGAATCCTAGTCATTCCATTTACATTCATAATTGAACTAATACTCTTGGGAAAGATATGAATTCCCAAATTTCCAACACCTATGAGTTAAATAGAGCACATTGTGTTATTCAAAAAATGTTTGGACAAAAAAAAATGTTTATCAACCACATGAACCCTATGGGTTCATAAAATATTTCTGGGAGTTCACAAGAAAAAGTTAACAAATTGAGGGCCCACAATGATACATTAGTGGTCCATGAGAAAACAAACTTAAAATAATTTTTAATATTAAAAATGTTATTTCTACTGTAATTATGGTTGGAAGAAACATTTTAATATTGTAATACAAGATTTTAGTAAAGAATTATTATAACTCTAATTTTGATTATTATTATAATAACTAATTTTCATTATTATTATAATTGTTGTAGAATACTTTATTTGCATTAAATTAGTTTTCATATAAAAATGATGCTTAATTATATACTATTTTTTTGTTTATTAAAACCTCAAAAGTTATATTAGTTAAAAATATAATATTTTTTTAAGGGCAATAATTATAAGAAGGTCAACCAAGAAAAAAAAAGAAGAGAAAAGGGATCCATGGGTTAAAAAAGGTTGAGAACCCCTCTACTGAACCAAAGGGCACTTTTGCTGTTATCATATCTTGTTTTTATAATTAAAAATTATTTTTATTTTCCTATACGAATAAAGCTTAATTTTTTAACCTCAAAAGTTTTATTAGGGAAAAATAGAATATTGTTTTATTATATTTACTTGGTTGAGTACCAACCCAAGTTAGGCACAATGCAATTTTTTTGCTCATTATACCTGGTATTTTTCCATTCAGTATTGCCCTTCACCTAGGTGAATTGCTCTTCCGAGTTAAAGATTCCCATCTGCTTGAGGCAACGTAAGGTGAAGGCAATAGTTTTGACTAGGATTTGAACTTGCATACTACGGTTTCAGATCCCAAACTTTGACCAATGCTTTACCCTTGCTGCTCAAAATAGAATATTGTTTCATGATTAATAGTTATGAGGGGGTCCACTAAGAAAAAAAGAAGAGAAAAGGGGTCTATCGATTCAAAGAAAGAAATTAGGTCCATGGGTAAAAATGGGTTGAGAACCCCTGGTCTATCATTATTTCATGACTGTGGATGTGGGACTTGGTTTTTTGTTTAATTTTTTGTTTTTGTGATCCAAATTCCACATGGCCAACTTTTGAATGCAACCTGTAAATACTTCCTTGCATTCTTTTGACTTGTCTTCTTTGATATCAAATTTAAGATGCCAAAACTGCTGTCCCTTGAGACAGCCTTTAAGGGCTGCGGTCTTCTTTTGTCCAGTGATTTTTTATCTTTGTGTAAAGTGCAAGGTGAAAGCAGAAACCAATCAAATGGCTTCTACTTTATTTTCCAGCAAATAAGCCGATTTTCTGGACTTAGTTTTTGTTTTACCTGATTTTCTGGGGTCGGTTTATTGGGTGGATTAGCATTAAACCAGGCAAATAGCGTAGGTCAAGATTGGTCTGAAAATCACACTTTTGATTTCACAATAGCTCGATCTCACTGTGTGTCAATTCACAGCTGGTGTTAAATAAATATGGTAAATAAAAGAACATGTAATCACAAAAAGTACAAACCTAAACAACTATAAAACAACCACAATTACACAAATTTATGAAAATCCATGAAATTCATTGCCTTTTTCAAAAAAGTAGTTAAGCCTAACCCTTCTGTCTCAGGTTATTGGGTGGTAATATAGAAAAACTTTTTTTCAGAGCTAAAAATTGGCTTTGCTTATTAGCTGGAAAATACAGTATTTAAATTTAATGGTTCTTTCTTCACTTCAACTATCCTAGCTAAGTCAAGAGCTCCCTTACGAGGGAAGCCTCCCTCTGCACTGCATGTTGTCGAGATTAGAGAGAAAAGAAGACCAAAACTATAGGTGGATACACCATATCCAAAGTTGCATTCAGTTTATTCACAAACTATCAACACTTTCTGGGTGGTAGAACCACAATTAATTTTAAAAAAAAGATTAACCTTGATGTTTGAAAAAATTTCTTTTCTATATTTATTTTTTTTCGCATAAGTTTTCTTCATCTTCCATCATTTTTTTTCTTTATCATTATTCAAATTGTTTAAGCTTCTATTAATTTGATTTTTTTTTTACATTTATAATATTTTGGTCAACGTGCCATATTAGTCTACTATATCATTTCAACTTCAAAATGGACTTTTTTTCAAGTAAAACAATTAATCAACTTCAAAATTAATTAATTGACTTTAAATTAGAAAACAGCTTGTTTGATTATTTCTCATTTTGAAGTTTTTTTTCCAATTTGAAGTTGATAAATTCATTTTGAAGTTGTTTTCTAATTTGAAGTTTATTAAATCATTTTAAAGTTGATTGTTCCATTTTGAACTTGGTCAATTTATTTTGAAGTTGATTATTATTATTTTAAAGTTGATTAATCCATTTTGAAGTTGATTAATCATTGTGAAGTGGATTAATTCTTTTACTGGACAATAAGTCCATTTTAAAGTTTATTATTATTTTGAACTTGAAATGGTTTAGATCCATGAATCAATACATATCATAAAAATAAAGTTTGGTTTATTTTGGCAGAATTTTATTCATCATACAAAACTCATTAAAGAGAACTTTAATCCCTTTTTTCAGGATCTTTTTTTCCATTTTTCTTATTTCCAAACAAGGGCCTTTGTTTTGATGACAGACCCTGAACATTGACCATTAGGATTGAAAAAGTTTGGAAAGCTGGAGGAATCCATAAGAACACTAGACTCCAAGACAAAGGCCCTTGTTCAAAAACAAGAAAAAAGGGAAAAGAAGATTCTGAAAAAGGGGATTAAATTTCTTTTTAACAAGACTTGTGTAGTGAAATAAAAATAAAGTTGTTATTGCATGATGTAGTGGTTCTATGTGTTGGTTAATATCAGCTCAAAGAGACATTCATCAAAAGATTATAGGTTTAATACTTACCACAAGCTTAAAAAGGTTATTTAAGATAGATTGGGATTATATCTGATAACATTTGTGGAATCTGGACAGTGTATACCCCCATGGATTAAATATTGGATTAGGTTCACAGCCCTGAGAAGACCCTTCACTTCAAGATGAGGGGTCCAAAATTTGTGCAATATCTAAAGAGGACTGAAGAGCTTACTTACCAAAATGTGAATGTAACAATAAAGATTATCGCTGACGATGATCAAGGGGAATTACATTAAAACACTCGACCCCACATTAAAGTTTCTTGTGAGAAAACAAGAAGAAATTAAATTAAAAATATCAAAAACAAAAATTAAAATTCTCTAAAATTAAATATGTCTGAATGATTATATTCTGCCTAAATATGCTAAACTTGAAGCACACAATGAATATTAGAATAGAAATTTAAATAATTTGAATAATGATAAACTTTCATCTTATGAATTCAGACAAGCACTCTGTTTTAACATCAGTGTGATAAGATGTGAGAGACAGACGCAAAAAAAGGTTGTGTTTAAATCTTTTCAATGAAACACTTAATAGAATATTTGATTTAGTTGTGGGAGATTTGTGATACAGTCTATAATACAGGGTGTCCAAAATGTTACTGTGCACTATGGATATATAGAAATTTAAATAAACTAATAATCAGTAAATTTTATTATAAAGCATTTAGACAATACAATTTTAACCAATAAAAAAAGGTTTTATATATTTATTTATAGTATTTGAGTTTATCTTTAAGGAAATGCTGGAAATGTCCTCCATTGACATTAAGACATTATTTTCTACTGCACAGAAACTTTTTGGACACTCTGTATATTTCTCCCCGATACATTCCAACCTAAATCTATCATTACTCTTTTTCATCTTGCCAAAAAAAAAAAAAAAAATTTCGAAAGTATTTATACAAAAAAAAAAAAAAAAAAAAAACATTTTTTTTATACCCTAATCCTTTAAAATATTATTATTTAATAAAAATTAAAAACAAAACAAATTTAAAAAAAAAAAAAAAAAAAAAAAGAATAAAACTGAAAATTTAAAAAAAAACAAATAAATTTAGAAGATTTTTTTATGAGGGTGGGGAAAGTTCTGTGCTGATGTTTGAAAGGAATGTTAAGATCATGATGAATGTGAACTCGAACCCTAGTCCTGTTACGTTCACATTAGGACTAATACTCTTGAGAAAGGTATGAGTCTCACTCTGTTTTGATATGGATTTTTTTGGAAACCCTGTGCTTCTGTGGAAAAGGGATATTAAAATCGTAATAAACATCAGCTCAAACCCTAGTCCTGTTACGTTACCATTTGGGTCAATACCCTTGGGAAAGGTATGGATATCCTTATTCCCTTCAGCTAAGGATTAAATAATGTAAGTTGTATTAATCAAGGAAATTAAAAAAAAAAATGATTATTTTTAATGGCAGCAAAAGAAAAAGAAAAAGGTTGATATGCCATTTGACAAAACAACTTATCTTTTGGTTTGTTTGTTTGTGTTTAATGGCATATCAACCTTTTTGATCATTTTAGTGCTAAAAACAATTATTTTCAATAAATGTTGTTTAGTACACAAATGTATGTATATTATATTTACTTGGTGAACACCAACCCCAGTTTGGCACAAGGCCATTTTTACGTGCTCTTACCTGGGCTTTTTACATTCGGTGTTACCCTTCACTTAGATAAGATGCTTTCCCGAGTTAACAAACCCTATCTGCCCGAGGCAGCTAAAGTTGAATGTAATGGTTTTGATTGGGATTTGAACTCGAGTACTAAGATTCCAGAGACTGAGCTTTTACCAATGCTCCACCATCGCTGCCCAAATGTATGTATATGTATGTATGTTTATCCTTTGTAATGGCTCGTAAAATGTAACAACAAACACTTCTCCCACAGGTTTGCTGTATGGAAGGCCTTAAAGGATATGACGACATGGTAGACAGTGCACCGCCATGTGTCCCAGTCAGCGGCAAGACTAGTCCATTGGTGGTGGTCAATGTGGCAGGCACCGAGGGACTTCTTTACAGAGTCCTTGTATCGTTTTTTTGTTGCTCCTCTTTCAAATAGTAATCAAAACTCATATCCCATGTTTGAAAAGCAATCAAAACATTGTGAATATAACAATAAAAATGAGAATAGAAGTTTCAATAAGGATAAAAATAATAAAAAAACTGATGGAGATGTTGCAGTCTTTGACTGGAATCATTTGGAACCTCCTGCTGGATCACAAAGGAGACTTGTTGTCACTCTGACTTCAGTAAAAACCATTGGCTGGAGTGTTTGTGATCGCCTAATGATTGGTCTGAGACGCCATAGTAATAAAAATCAATAACAACACAAAAAATAATAACACAAAAATCTTTAAAAAAAAAATTCTCAGATGCAGATATTATATATATACTTGGAGAGCAGTACCAACCAAGTTTGGCACTAGGCCATTTTTTAAGGTGAATGCAATGGTTTTTGACTTTGATTTGAACTCACAAACTACAATTCAAGAGCCCGAGCTTTTACCTATGCTCCACCTTTGTTGCTTAGATAAGTAAGATCAAATTTTCAATCTTGTAAAAAAAAATAGTGCCATCATTTCTTCTTTAAAATCTCTTTTATCAACTGAACTTTTAAAATAGGATTTAACTCACAGGGTATTGAAATGAGGCTTTTTTTCAGTTGGATTCTTTTTTAGATAGAAGGCACTTTCCCCACCATACCATTGTGTGTATATATATATATATAAACATGTACATAGATATGAATATATATATATATATAAACATGTACATAGATATGAATATATATATATATGTATATATATTTTATGTATGTAGAAATTAATATATATGTAGATATATATATATATATATAATAAGAAAAATGTAAAATGAAGTTTGACAAAAAATGATAAATATTTGAAAAAAAAAACATAGCCTGATACAATTATATCTGTATTCTATTGTTTTTTCAATTATGTATTTTTGCAACACTTGTATATATTCATATATTAGTAAATATAAATGGTACCACCCACATTTTTAGAGTGGTAAAGCAAAAGTAGAGTGCTCAATAAATGCAAATTTACAAATTTTATATTTGACAATGACGCATTTGGTTTCAAACCAGACTAACTGAAGAGGCAAACCAATGCTGAAACCTAGAGTGCTGTATTCAAATATAAAACATATATATATATATATATATATATATATAAAATAAAAATAAAAAAGAAACCTAGTGTCGTACTCAAATATAAAACATATATATAAAATATGAATAATCAGTCTAATTTTTATCTGTGATACTTGTCTATCTTCCGGCCTCTTGAATTTAAAGCTAGTCCTTCTTTCCTACCAAAATACTTCCACCATTTTACTTCTTTTAAGATTTTAAATATAAAATTTTAATTCTTTATATAATGGTCAGTTTTTTTTGGATTGGTTAGTTGCTTCGATGAATGGATGGATGGATGCTGGGATGGATGGATGGATGGAGGGAAAGAAGGATGTATTGATTAGGCAGTCAATAGCTGCACTTTTTTCAGAATTGTCCACCTGGATTTCAGGAAAGTTTTATTTTTATGAAAAAGTCAAGGAATAATATATATACATATATATATTTTGGTCTGATGACTGCGCAGATGAGAAACCGATAGTCACCGAAGGCTGATGACTCCGTGTCTATGCTTACCTAATATACATATTATATATATATATATATATATATATATATATATATGTATATATATATATTATTGATGTTAATTTGTAATAAATACAGTTTATTCATCTATAAACTGTAGGTAATTTCTATTTAATATGCACACACATAATGATTATTATTATTATTTTAAAAATTGTGCATCAAACTAAGCTTTAAAACATTGAAAAAAAATTTTTTTCTTAATTTTTCTGTTTTTCCATTTTTCATTTTTTTTCCAAGTTTTTTTTCTTTTCATTTTCTGTTCTATTTTTTTTTTAAATGCTTCCCAGCTTTAAGACAATAGAATTTAATTAGTAAACACATGAGCACATGAACATTTGTAATACTCAGCTTGTAAACATGTTTAGCTTTCTTATTGGATCTACCAAAACTCCACCAACTTGTACGGTCAAATTGCGTTGGAGATACCAGTTCCCGTCAGATCACCAAAGTTAAGCAATGTCGAGCCTGGTCAGTAGTTAAATGGGTGACCATAATACCATCCTTGGTCGGGGCGGTAAATACCCAGGTTGGTGTCTGAGGGGGGCGCAGTTAAACCACTGGGTTAGTGCACCCTTAGTCTTTGGCATCTATAAATGCGGCTGAGGACAGCTTGTGAAGTTCAAATTACCATGAAACTCAACACTAAATCTTGTGTGTTCAATGGTTGAGCCGGCTAAACCTTCAGAGGTCAGTATGCCCACACACACACACACATACACACACTTGTAGTAATTAAAATAATTTTCTTTCTCCTATCATGTATCATTGCAATCATTTTTTTTTTATAGTTTGTGTTTTTTTTTTGTGCAATTAGTATTTAATAAAATCAGATTTTTTTATTTTGGCAGAAATTGCAATTAGATAACTATTTTAATTAATTTTCTTACAAAATATGAACACCACTAGAAAGATGTTTGAAGCCTAATGAGGATTTTATTTATTTTCTGAATGTATTGAGTGGTCAAAAAGTTAGGTAAAATTTTTGAAAGGAAGAAAAAAAAACATTTTTAAGAAGGGAAAAACAATATGAGCAATAAATAATGCAAAGACCATTATTCTTGAAATAAAGAAGAATAAAAATATATATATCAGTTTTTTAAATAAAATTACTCACTGAGTTTTCAGTTATTATTATCTAATAGATTATAATGGATCATATCATTTTTTCTTCCTTTAAAGTGTTACCTGACTTTTTGGCTATCCTTTTAGATTGTTATATTTTTGACACAATAACACTTGAGTATATTTATTTCTATTTGGACAAATCCATTTATGATGCTTGTCTTTACAACAAAAGACAAGACAGTTTTGCTATTATAATAGGTTGGCAACTAAGTTCCTACCGTTTTTGTTTAAATTTCTACTCCTTCCGTCTTTCCCTCTTTTATTCTCTCTTTCTCTTTTTTTTTAAACACACTCACACACACACTCTATATTTCTATATTAACACACTCCTTTCTTTTGTTTTCTCACTCTCTCTCACACACACACACTCTCTCTCGCCCCTTATTTCTGTCTTAACCTTTCTCTTTCTCTCTTGAAATGAAAACTTGATGTAATAGATTTAAACAAAACGGCAATAACTTAGTTGCCAACCTAATATAAACTTTTTTGATTTTTCTTGAACATTTCGACTTTTAATCTTTTTTTTTATTAAAAGAAAAAGTCATTAAACTCTACTGAACTAAAGAGTGGAATAATCAATTAGTCCTCTTTCTACAATTAAAACTGGAATATTCTTTAACTCGGTTAATATTAGACTTTTATATCAACTAATTTTCACAACTTGGATTATTTTTTTTTATCTCTTAAAATGAATTTAAAATTTAGTCACAACATTTACATCAGGATCCAAAGGAATAAAATTGAAATTGGATGTTCAAAGAAATTAAAAAAGTTTGTGTATTAAAAAAATGGCAACTTTGTTATCTTTTAACAGTGGAATCATTGAAGCTCTTTTTTTTTTTGTTTTTTTTAAAAAGAATCATCCAAATAGAAAAAAATATACACAGAACAAGATACCAAAGATATTGAAACAATCTTAACAGTTGGATGTGGATGACCTTGCTAAATAAATTCACATTAAGCAGAAAAAAAAGTTTCCCATTTGAAAAAAAATGGTAAAAGTAGTCTACAATACTAATGAAACACTTTGTTGACCAACTCAACATTCACCGATCAAATGTTGCTTTTTAGGGCTGTTTGGCTCTGTTTTGAACGAATATTGCATTTAAAATTGTCACCGACCAATGTAGTCCGGGAAAAAAATGGTGTTGCCCTTGCACTTGAAGAGAATTTAACTTTAGTGGCTTTAGAGTATACCTTAGGGTCCCCTAAACACGATTCAGCATGTTAACAAAAATATAACTCATTGGGACTTTTCTTAACATGCAGGACCGTGTTTTGGGGACCCTAAGCTACACTCTGAATCCGAACCCATTAAACTTACATTATCTTTGGGTGCAAGTGCAACGCCATTTTTTTCCGGATTAATAGGTTTTTAGACTTTTAAAATCCACTTTTACTCTTTTTTTTTTAATGGTGGACATTTTAATTGTTTGATTTGAGTCACTGTAAACTCAACTCTAATCCTAATCTCAATTTTAAGCTTAAATCCAGGGCGGTCGACATGACCCAGTGGATAAGCAATCAGACTTCGGAACTGTAGTATGCAGGTTGGAATCCAAGTTGTTCTATCTACGTTGACATGTTAACTAATACCCTTTGGAAAGGTATGAATCCCCAACTTCCCTCCAGCTATAGTGCAACTAGTGTTATTAAATAAAAAACTATGTTTGCATAAAAATGACGTTTATCAAAAGTAATTGTTCTTGGCATTGAAAAAGGTTGATATTATATTTACTTGGTGAGCACCAACCCAAGTTTGGCACAAGGCCTTTTTTACGTGATTTTTACATTCGGTGTTACCCTTCACCTAGATGAGCTGCTCTCCCGAGTTAACGAGCCCCATCTGCCCGAGGCTGCTAAAGTAAAAGTAATTGTTTTGACTGGGATTTGAACTCGCGTAATACGATTCCAGAGCCCGAGCTTTTATCAATTCAAAAGGATATATAAACTTGGTCGAGCACCAACCCAAGTTAGGCTCAAGGCCATTTTTATATGCTAATCATATCACTGGGCTTTTTAAATCAGCGTTGCCCTGCACCTAGATGAATTACTCTCGCGAGTTATGGAGGCCCATCTGCCCGAAGCAACTTAATGTAAAGGCAAATAATTTGACTGGGATTTGAACTCATGTAATACGATTCCAGAGCCGAAGCTTTTATCTATGCCCCACATTTGCTCCCACATTTTTACTAGAGATAAGAGGATGCCGAGATATAATGATTAAAGCTTATATGTATAAATAAAATATTTAATTTCTTAATCATTATGACAGCGCGCAATTCAAAATTACTAAATTTCTGGATAAACGTTTATTGTATACTAATTTGTAAGCGTTGTTATGCTTTATATCATCTATATATCTCGTTTATAATATTAATAGATTCTGTGTTGATAATTCTTATTTAACATTTAGGTGTTGTAAATCAAAGACATTGTAAATTAAAGTTTTAGTCGGAAAAATAAAAACGATTAAATTATCATTTTATTGCAAAGAGGCTTTATGAGTAGAATTTATTAATTTTTGTGATAGGCGTGCCGCGAAAACCTAAAGGGCTCTATAGTGTGCAGCGGTGTAAAAAAAAAGGTTTGGAACCACTGGTCTAGAGACTTGAAATTCAATCTCTCTCTCACTCTCTCTTTCCCTCTCTAATTCTTCATAATAAAACGTCATAACAAAATGGGATATTCGAACTCGTGGAACAAATTCA
>JAUZSX010272768.1:0-14947 GCA_034780655.1 Idiosepius hallami
GGCCCATTGACGTTTTTCTAATTGGACGTTTTTAGCCTTGGACATTTTGGCCCATTGACGTTTTTCTAATTGGACGTGCGTTTTTGGTCTTTTCATCTTCAGCCAATGATCAGAATAACCGATGACATTTTTTATTCTTCAAAATACGTAAAAAATGAAAGATTTGCTTTTTAATATTTTGCTTTAAATACTCAATTATTTGGGTTTTAAAAATTCTATTTTTTTTAAACAATGTAAAACTCACTTAAGATTTTTCTATGTATTTTTGAAAAATTTTTTAATTTGATTTTTTTTCTTAAGCAAATCGTTTTAATTCTATTTGATTTGATAATTTTGAATTTTAATTTATGAAAATAAAGATTTTGTTCCTTTGCTAGGGGAAAAAATGTCTTTTTATTAAAATGTTCCTAAAATGGAGCAACAATTTACACTAAATAAAAATGGCCAAATTAGCACGAATTTCCAACAGAAAAAAAATGGTCTAAAGAGTCTTCAGGTCAACAGGTGCATTTAAATCAAAATAAACTAAATTTATTTAATTTTTTTTTTAAATAATTTTTTTTTTTTTTGGACATTTTCATTTACTTCTAAAAAAAAAAAAAGAAAAAAAAAATTTTTTTGGTTTTTAAATTGTAATTTTTTTTTTATTCAAATTCTGCTTGGATTTCTTTGTAAAAAAATATTTTAAAAGATTTTCTTGTTTGACAAAAAGAAAAAAGAAATTCATTTTTTTTCTTTTCAAAACAAACAACAACAATTTTGATTCTGGTTTCACACAAAAGAATTCATTTTAGTTTAAAAAAAATGTTTGAATTTATTTTTATATATATATATATATATATATATATAAGCGAAAATTATATAGATATCAGGAGTTTCTAAACGAGACTCACTATTTTCTTTTAAGTTACTTTCATTTAACAATTTTAACAAATTTTCTTTGAAAATAAATTTACAAATTTTATTTACAGAATTTTTCAGATCAAAATCTGAATAATTTTTTTCAAAATTTGAAAGTCCATTTAATCTTTTAATCTTTGGGCTAAAAATCAAAAGGACAAATGAATTAGTGAAGCTTGGAAAATCCTTCATTATTTTATCTTTAATATAAAGTAGAGAACCTAAAACAAGTAAACCTATAACAATTACTATTATAGTTCAGGTTCATTTGGTTTTAAAGAGGAAAGCAGAACTTTTGTATTTCTTGCTATTAGAAAAAAATAAAAAGTGTTTTTAATCACAAACTCAAATAATAACCCTTGTTGTGGAAATAACATAACAAGCTGAATTAATCTTTCAAAAATGTTTGAATTAAAAAAAAAACAAAAAAAAAACAAAAAAGATCATTTCATTATTTTTTAATTGAAAACAAAAAAAAAAGCAAATAAAAACTGATGTCAATGTTCTTTGCGGATTTTTTTCCATTCGCCTGTCGCATAATTCATTTGGAAAAACGTTTCCACGGTGACCTTTTTTGATCCTTCCGCTTGCTGTAAGATTTCTTCATTTTCACTTAACAGAATACTAACAATATCCCCTCGTTCAGGACAAGGATTATCTAGAGAAAAAAATAAATAAATAAATAAAATAATCCAAATTTATAAGAAATTTGGTTTAGTAGGAAAGTCAAAACAATATTTGAACACCCTGGTCATACTGTGTAGGGGATTAGATTTTAAAGTTTTTCTTTTTAGATTTGTCCATAAAGGTGCACTCTATGTATAAATGGACTCCTTCATATTCTCAGTGGTCATACCCTAGCCCAATAAACCCAAAATATTATAAACAACTCCATTTCAAGAAACTTATTCCCCTTCCCCCTGACCTCAAAAGTCGACCCAAATTATTTTTCCAAACCATTTTTCATCCAAAATCAAACTTTTTGCATTTGACAAATTCTTTCAATTAACAACATTCAAAACTTGGGACAATTTCTTACCATCTTTTTTCAATTTTCACTTTTGGTCGTCATTTCTCAAATTTAAGCAAAAATTAGGGGGGGTTGGGGGGAGGAAGTGATTTTGATGAAAATCAACCCTTTGACCCCGACCTATCAAAATTACCAAGTAGTCACTCAGATTTGGTATATTAGAAGAACATATTAAAGCAAAAATATTAGTGTGTCTTTTTCTGCTTTATGTTATCAGGGCCAATATATCGGCCAATTAGGGTCGAAAGGGTTAAATGAGAAGAAGAAAAGAAAAGTTGTTTTGTTGTGTTTTACCTCTGCAGCCAGCCATAAAACCTAAAATCAAGGCTTTTTCTGGTCGAGTCACTCGATTTGATTCATTAAACATGTCTTTTGCTTCAAACATTTGTTGTTTCTGAAAAAGAAAGTTTTTTTTTTTAGAAAAAAATGTCAAGCCAATGTTTATGCTTTAATAACTTTTAAGAATTGTTAAGGAAGAAAAAATATCAAAGAATTTCATGTTTTAACAAAAAGAAAATAATTCCAAAAATATCGACTTTGATAAACACCAACCCTAGTTAGGCACAAGGCCAGTTTTATGTGCTCATTCTATCATTGATTATTTTGTAATCAGTGTTGCACTTAACCAGTTGCTATCATTGAGTTGACGTGTCCCATTTCCTCAGGGTTTTGGAATTAGTGTTATCCTTACATTTAGATGAGTTCCTCTCCATAAGTTAATGAACATCACCTGACCAAGAGAGCTGAAACTGTGATTGTTTAGATTAGGATTTGAAATTCTATAAAAGGATTCCAGAACCCAAGCTTTAACCACTACTCCACTCTTGATGCCAAATAGAATTTCAAAGACAACAAGTGAAGCATGTATGGTCTCCTGTAAGTGCACAATGAATGAAGCATAAAAAAAAATGACGTACATAATATTTTGAACAGAAACATTAAATAGCCCCTGAAAGGAGGTGTTTTTAGCCCCAGGGAAGGCTAACCAGAATTTTGTCACATTCAGAAATACTGAATTTACATTTGGCACAATTGCCTACACATTTTAGCCAAGTTTCAGAAAAGACTAATGAATGGATCAAAAGTTATGGACAAAAAGTGTCATTTTTGACCCATTTAAGACCCCTGGGGACACAACAAGAAATTGTGATAAAAATTCCTCTAAGCAAAACTAGATATAAAAAAATTCTTCTGGCAAAATTTAGGAAAAAAGTAATGGACAGTTATCTGGCAATCGTCCGGACGCAGGCCACTGAAAACAATGATCTCTCTCCAATAAATTGAAGGACCAAACATAAGAAAAGTAGAAAAAAAAAGCTTTGAAACCTTGTTTGAATTTAAGAGTTTTTTTTGTTTTTATTAAACTCAGCTCAATTACGGCCTTTAAAAAAAAAAAAAAAAGAAAAAAAAGAAGAAGAAAAATACTGTCCAAAAAACACTTTAAAGTGAAGTAAATTTACCATCAAAAATAATTTCTTTTTGGGTTGATTGCTGACGGTTGGCACTGTCGTAGTGGTAACAGCAACTTGCGTTGCTGTTGAAGAAACTGTTTGAGGAGCAGATAATTGTGCTGGAGTCTGAATGACTAACGTCTGAGATTGAGTTGTCGATGGCGTCAATAAAGTGGCCGTTTGGCTTTGACCAAGATGTTGAAGCTGGATTTGAAGATTTTCCCGAGCTTGCTGCGTACTTGAAGTATTTGTCACTGAAAAGAAATCAAGGAATTTGATTTACAGATTTAATATTCAGAAAATAGAAAAAAAAATGGTTTTTTTATTGAAGTCCAACAAGAAAAAGAAAATCAAAAAAATAAAGCAGATTTTTTAATTGCTTTATAAATGAGCATTTCTTTTTTTTTTCTGTTAAAAAAAAAAAAAAAAAAGAAATTTTAAGTTTAGAAAGAAATTACATTGAAAGTAATTAAAACTTTATAAAAATTCTTTTCATCCGATCATCATAACGACTCCACTGAGTCTATAAAAGTCCTGCGATTATCCACAACGTAAGAGTTTAAAATAGGAATTGAAAAACAAGCATTTTTTAAAAGATTTTCTTTCTAAAGAAACTGTATTAAAACTTTGTTGGTTTTAAGAAATAAAGAAATGTTTTTGAAATGGAAAAAAGATTCAAAGAATTTCTTGAAAAAAAAAAAAAAAAAGTAATTTTACCTGAAAGAATTGTTGTTCCAGTGGGGAGGCGTGTACTTGTGGTTGGAACGTATGTAGGTGTGGTTGTAGACAGAGATCCACTTGAGGTCACTCCAACAGGGGTGGGTAATTTCTTAAAAAAAAAAAAAAAGAAAGAAATCAATAATCGCCTTTTCCCAATTCTTTTAAGGTCAAACAGAAAAGGTCAGATAAATTTAAAAAAAAAAAAAAAAGTGAAAAATACTTTTAGAAAAGAAAAAAATAATAATGCAAAACAAAATTCTTAAAAGAAATCTTACAGCCAATACAGGTGTAACTAAACCAGCCGCATAATCAGGTGTGTATGTAGTGGTTGTTTCAGTTGCTGTTGTTGCAGTTGTAGCTGATTCTTTTTCTTTCTTTTGCTGACCAATTGCTTCTTGTTCTGAAAAAAGATGAAAAAAAAAAAAAAGAGGGTGTATTCTGATTATACTTATTTATTTTTATAGTAACCACGTTCATTTATTTATTCATTCTACATAATTTTTACATTTTTTATTTCCATTAAAATCAATAAGTTGATTAGGAAAAGTTTCACTGAATGTTTCTCATAACAAAACACATCTTGATTGTTATTCATTCCAAAAAAATTATTAAATTGGATTTTTTTATTTTAAAAACTTAATTTTTTGCTTGAATTTTGGGATTTGTTCAGGAAATAAAAAAGATCAGATTTAATGGAATTAAAAAGATTTGCTTTGAAAATTGGGCAAAAAAAATTTGAATTAATGAGATTTAAATTAAACAAAATAAAAGCAAAAAGCCAGGTTTTGGAAAAATCTTTTTAAAAATATTCAAATCAAAATCCTTACCAGCCAATTTCCTTCTTCGTTTTGCTTCTTTCGCTCCAACTGGTTGTTCAGCAATTTCAATCAACTGAAGAAAAAGAAAATTAAGTCAAAAATGAATAGAAAAGAATTGAATAAAATTGAAACTTAATTCTGTTGCAAAGATTTTTTGTCAATCAGAGTTGAATTGATTTTATTTTTATGAGATTGTATTCTTTTATTTGATGATCCTTTATTAAATAATAAATTAACATTTTTAGAAGATTAGGAACTTTCTCTGCACTCTGTATATCTATCAATCTGTCTCTATAACAGAAGGCTTCAGTAAGTTTTAGGGGAGCACAAGTCATGCCCTGTGAGTAGAGGGGCCCCCCCAAGTTGCACCTTGCGAAAAGAGGGGCCCCTAAAGTTGCATTCTGCAAGGAAGCCATAATGTTGCCAAACCCATGACAATATAATAAGCAAAAGACTATTATTATGGCTTTCATTTTCATTCAATAATTGTCAACTTAAAGTAAATACTTTGCATTAAAAGTTCGTAATCCAATGTTTTTCTTACCTTGATTCCACCTTCTTTGCTTCGTAGACTTCCTGTTGTTGCCGTTGCACGGGGCGTTAAATTATGACTTCGAGTGAGACCAGAACTTGCAGATAAAAAGCAGTTACCAATCGATGTGGGTAAAGATCCATTGTTACTTGTAGGGGTCATAGGTGAGTTGGCAATGGCAGACAAACTCCCCGGCAATGGGCTTTGGTTATTGGCAAGACCCATTTTGGAAAGAGCTGAATTATTAAGAAATTTTATTATTCAATCAATTTAATAAAATAAATCTACTTTCAGTTTAAATGAAAAAAAAGAAAGTTCTTTAAAATGTTTTGGATTCATTAAATAAAATCAGTTTTTAGAATTTTAAGTAACTTAAAATCCTCAGAGATTCTACGATCATTCAGTTTTGTCACTAGAAGAAATAAAATCACTTTTAAAGACTTAACACCCATTTTTTTTTTCAAATATTGTCGATAAAATCAGAATTTTTTTTTTTTCTTAATTTACTTTTCCTAAACGAAATTTAGTTGCATTAAATAATTTGTTACTTTATTCTTAATCTACAAATTGGAGGAGGAAATTTTTGCTAGCTTGCTTCCAAAATCTAACCAATTACAATTCACATTATTTACTGCGACAATATTTAATGCATCAATGATGGGTTTATCAAAGATTGTGTTAAAATTTAATTCTCACAAATCTGCAACATCTGCGCTTGAGGAAAATACATAATGCACAAGACTTCCAATCACTGGAACAAGTATTTAACAGTATTGTTCTTTATCTCAATGAAACTAAAACATAAACAGATGTTTTAACTCATGCTGACCCCATAGTCAAGATGCTTAGTGGATTCTTCCTTAAAATGGTTGAGGATTATGTCTATCTTGGCTCCTTCATCTTTGAATCAGAGAAAGACTTTAAAACCAGGAAGGGCAGGATATGGCATGGTCAACTTGCAATGATAGGCATAGAATTTGGACATCACAGCTGCCAAGAAACATCAAGATAGAAAGGGTGACCATTAAATTTTATTCTATGGCTCAGAAAAATGGATGCTTTCTAGGAAATCGGAAAATAGACTTGATTGGACTTCCACTTGCCTATTAATCCATATATATCCTATTAATCTCTGACATCTATGGCAATCTGCCCCGTATCTCTACACTTATGAGATCTCGAAGAATCCAATTTGCTGGCCATTGCCACCAGACTAAAACTGAGGTAGTCTCATTTCTTCTATGCAAACCATGTTTTGATAATCAGAGAGAACTAGAAAACTTTCCTGGTGTCATCTCCAGGGATGTAGGCATTAGAAGTGAGAACCTAGGGAAGTTTGGTGCAGGTGAGGTCCATAATGGTAACTATAGTCAACTAATAATAATAATAATAAAAGATAATGATGTTAATAATAACAAAAATTAAAAGGAAAAGATGTTAAGCTATAAATTCTTTTTTAGAAAATAAAATCAAAATAATTAAAAAAATAACAATTTTAAAAAAATACACACACACACGTACCAGAATCATCATTTATTTTCTTGGCAAAACTTCGTACTTTAACTGGAACGGCATTCGCAGTAGAATTTTTCTTATTGCTTGCAACTTCTGTAGCTAAATAAAAAAAAGAAAACAAGATTTTAAATAAGACTGGAAAAAAAAGCTAAAATATCGAGAATCATTATTTGAAAAAGTGATATTGTTTTCCTAAAAAACATTTACTGGGAAAAAATGCTTCTGAATGGGTGTGAAAAGAAAAAAAAAAAGAAAAGGTAATGGTTGATATGCCATTGAATAAAACATCACAACTAACCCAATAAAGAACTCCTTAAATTCCTAAACAAAATAACAATTGATCAGAAATCAAACTCAATATTAAAAAAAAAAAAAAAAAATTCCGCTCACATTTCTGTAAAAGTTCTGCTCTCAATGTTGCAGATTTGGGTTTCCTTTTAAGGGCAAAATGTTTGACAGGTTGTGGTAGTTGGCCAGCCACAGAAAGCAATGCAGTTTTATTAAGAAACTGACACTCAATAGGAAGCATGCGGATATCAGCATTCTTTTTAACTGGAAATAAAAAAACAAAAATAAATTAAAAGTCAAATTATTTAGTTTTTATTCAATTGTCAAAAATATTGACTTGAGCTTTTAAAAAAACTTTCTGAAATTTAATAAAATATCAAATAAGTAGAAACTCTTAAAGTGAATTCAACTTCAAATGCAAAGTTTTTTTTATTCAAAAAACCCAACACGAAAGTCTAAATAACTTTTTTTATTAGGTTTTAAACGATTTATATCTTCGCAACAAATTATTATTTACTGCTGTTCCTTATCAATGGCAAAAAAATCTCCATTAAATTTAAAGTTACTTTAGTTGTGAGTTATTTCTTTAAATTTTAAAAATTTCTTTTCCAATAAAATAGCAAATATTTTTGTTTAAGTCTTGACTTATTATAAAGACAATTTAGTTCGATGCAAATGAACACATAAAACTGGCCTTGTGCCTGACTAAATATAATATCCAAGTAATTCCATGTTCAAAAGGCAGTTCTTCTTGCTTGGTTGTTAAGTCATTTTAGGAAGAAACTGTTGTGACGTTAAAAAGACGGTTGAAGCAAAAGTAAAAGATTTTAATATTTAACCAATTCTGTAGATTATTTTCCTTCTTTCTAAGTTAATCAAACATAAATTAAAACCTACTTAATTTAGTGTTGCTAACCTTTTGTCATTTGGGAAAATAAATAGCAAAATAAGGCCCAACAATCTAACAACTTCTCTTCATCAGATTTGCCTGAAGGTCTGAACTTCATGGCTTTGGCTTTATTTAGGAATCAAAGCTGAGGAACATCCTTAACATTTTTGGAACTAAAGTATTGAATTTTAAATTCCTATCCATTATAAAATTATTGATCAGTTACAGCAAGGATACCCAACAACCATTTGGAGATCAGTTACAGCAAGGATACCCAACAACCTTTTGGAGATCAGTTGCAGCAAGGATACCCAACAACCTTTTGGAGATCAGTTACAGCAAGGATACTCACCAACCTTCTTCAGATCAGTTAATATCTCTGCAAAAGCAGCATTATTTTCATCCAAATCTAATTTCAGGGTTCCATTCTCTGGAAAAGTCTGCAAGATTTCAGCCACAGTTGAAACCCAATGGTCACTGTCATCCAATGCCAACGCTAAAATCTCTTCCATTTCTTTTCGCCACTAAAAAAAAAAAAAGCATAAAATTTGATTTTAAACAAAGAAAAAAAAACACAAATTTTGTAGAAAATCATTTTCAGACTAAAAATATTTTCTACAATAGAAATTGATGTTGATTTTAAGCCCAGGAAGTTAAAATAATCTAAAAGTTTTCACTTTTAGATTATTTCAACTTCCTTGTTGACAAATAAATATTGTGGCTGCTGCTGCTGATGGCTGTCTTCTCGTTTCGAGTGCGACCAACTCCTTCCCTGCCCACACATTGATTAATAATCAAGAATGATTGAGAAATGTTGAGTTGGGTTTTATTATTTGGATTCAGTTCGTCCGGTAATAAAAGTTGATAATGATAATAAGAAAATATTAACTCACAGCAGAAGTAAATGGAGACTTAAAATGATTTTTTAGGCTTTCTTGCTTCATTTCATACAAGTTTGGAAAATATATTATCTTTTTATAATCATTATTATAATTTTATTTTCTTTTTATACAGTCGTTCCAAAGTGGAGGATAAAGTTACTAAAAACGTTGCACGACAAATTGAGAATGACACAAGAATGTTTTCAAAAACGAGTGTCCAATAAGTTCTGTTGTGTGTGCCAGCCAGTGACGGATGGGCATATAGAAATTTAAATAAACTAATAATCAGTAAATTTTATTCCAAAACATTTAGACAATACGATTTCTGTCCAATATAAAGGTTATATTTATAGTAAAGGAAATGCTGGAAATGTCCCCCATTGACATTATTTCCTACCGCAAACAGCCACCACAAACACCAACTTAAATTGTGAGACAACTTAATTATTTGAAATTTCATTGTCAAATCGAGAAAAATTTACAAAAAGAAATTAAGATTTTTTTCTCAATGGAATTTTATTTATTTTTTTCTAAAAAATAAATAAAAACCAAGAGAAAAAAAAAAGGAAAGAAAAAACATGTGAATTTCGAGCCAAAATTCTTTAGGATTTTTTTTTTTGTTTTTATTTTCTTTTTCTTAGCCTTTTTTTTTTAGTCCTAATCATTTGAGGCAAAAAAGTCGATTATTTTTCTTAAAATGAATAAAAATACCAAAAGAAAAATTGGGTTTTTTTTCTTGATTTTTAAAGAAAAAAAAAAGTTGTTTTTTTTAAAGAAAATAAAAATATCAACAACGAACCTCTTCGACGTTGCGGCGCGGAATATGAAGAAATGAGAGCATCACTTTGACTTTGACATGAGGTTGAAGAGTGAAAAAGCATCCTCGTATATTTAATAATTTTTCTTTTGATAATTGTGAACAAATTGTCTTTCCCGACCAAAGATCATCGCTTGAACCTAATTTATTGTGAAGCCATAACGCAGCATCACTAGAAGCCATATTGAAAGAAACCGCGAACAAAATGGCTTAATTCAATCTGATTGGTCAAAATTTAAATGACCGCACAAAATGAAAATCTCGATTTTTATTAGTCAATTTTAGAAAGCTTGAAAATAAAACAATATTTAAATTGTTTTTCAATGAAATTAACAACGATTCTTAAAAACACGTGCTTTTTGTTGTTTTAAAAAAAAACAAAAAAAACTCCAGAAATAAATATCGAAAAACACGTGTTTTTAATTAATAGATTTTTTTAAATAGATTTTTTCCGTAAAAAAAAATAAATAAATAAAAATTTTTCACAATTTTAGAAATTTTCAGAAAATAAAATACATAATTCTGAAAATTTCTAAAAATCATTTAACTTTTTTACACTACAAATTAAATAATGTTTTTTTTTTTAATTTAAAAAAGATCTTGAAATGACTTTAAAAAGAAAATTTGATTTTTCAAAAATTTAATTTCCCAGCATTTGAAACTTTTTCCCTCTTAAAGTTTGGGTGAGTGGGCGTGGGTGGTCGTCGTTTCTCCGATTTTTTTTTTTTTTTTTTTTGTCCACTTAAATCTTAAAGTTTAGGCAAGTAAATTACTTGGACTCTTTGGTACTAGATTAAGAATTTCCATTTCATTTTTTAAACAACCCGAAAATTCGCTCCTCTCCTGCATTAATACTAAAAATATTTTTAACTTGATTTTCAAAGTCCTTTTTTTTGGGGGGAGGGGGGGTAAGGCGATTTGTTTTTTGGTGGTGGTAAGGCGATTTGTTTTTCTTGAAAGATAAAACACTGAACTTGAACTTCCACTGAACAACGTCATCTTCTAAAAGAGGTTGCAGACGAACAGACAGACAGCTTCAGAATTATTGACTTGTTTTTTCCAATTCAATTGACCCAAAAAAAGTTTTGGGAAAGAAAGACAAAACAATTTTTCTTTAAATAAATTCGAATTGAGACACGAACAAAAACTAGAAAAAACAACAACAACAACAAAAAACGTGACAACCACGTGCGGCGGCGGCGGCGGCGGCGGCGGCGACGGTGGTGTTTTTGTTTCCACAGCAACCAAACATGGTTGTTGTTGTTGTAGAAATTGACTTGGACTGAAGGAAGGAAAGAAGAAGGAATTATTTTTAAGCGGAAAAAAGGGGGAAATCTTTTCAAATGGATAAAGGAAATCCTAGTTCAACGGCACCAACAACACCATCTATACCGGCAACATCGCCACCATCACCATTATTACCTCATCTTAGCAGGCATTTATTTTTATTATTATTATTATTATTATTATTATTATTAATGTTGTTGTTGTTAGACTTCTTCCTTCGATTCAATTAATTTCTTTTTTACAAGAAGTGTTGTGTGTGTGCGGTTCAGTCGCCGATGTGTGTGTGTGTGTGTGTGTGTGTGTGTGTGTGTGTGTGTGTGTGTGTGTGTGTGTGTGTGTGTGTGTGATAACTTTGGGTAATTTATTAAAAATCAAACCCTTGCCTTGTTTTTACCCTGTCTGCTGCTGCGGACATCATCAATCATCGTCGTGTGTCGCTTCTTTTCCATCCAGAGAGGAAGTAAACGGTCAGCAGCGTCAGTGACCACATCCCTCATCCACATCAGGGCAAAACAAAAGCACGCTAAGTGGGCAGTCCGTGATCAGGTGAGTGATGATGATGATGGTCTGCCTGTGGACAATATAAATATAAAGATATATATAAATATAATAATATTTATATATATTTATTTATAAATATATAAAGATATGAAGGAAGAGGATGATGATTGTGATAGTGATGATGGTGATCGAATTGTTTCTGATTATAATTATTTAATTTTACTTTTTTTTCTTTGAATTTCATTTTAGTCACGTGACCAGCGAAAATCTGAGAACAACGTCCAAGTCTTCGATCAGTAAATGTCAAATTGCGTGCATTTCAGTCGCTCATACAAGTGTCCACAAGGTAGGGATGGATGGGGGGATTTGGATGGATGGAAAAATGGATGACAAGAATTGGAAGAGCTTGACAATTTCTTGTGAAGGCCTTGTGCCACACACAGAATAGACTGGGGGAGTGCTTGGTTCAGTGGGTTTCCTTCATTCTTTCTTCATTCAAAGATACTCAGATCCTGCAATTGCAGGAGAGGGGACACAAGCTCCCTAGGGGCTGAAAGGCTCTCTGGCTTCAAAGATGTATTATAATACAAAAAATTATCAAAATAATTAATTGTTAGGATTAATTAGAAAATCATTATTACACTTGAAATATACATTATCAATCTATCTTTCTTTCTTCCTATCTCTCTCGATATATATTTATATATGTATATATGATCGAAGGCTCCAGTATGTTGAGGTGGGGGCAACTTCAAGGCGTATTCTGCATTTGGGCCGCTAAGTGGCTAAGCACGGCACTGTTTGGTATTTTGGTAACAATATTTTATTTCAATTCTATTTTGGCATTCTTGATCTTGGAATAAAATTCAACAAAATTTGTCAAAAGTATTCCTGACATTTCCAAGGAGATTCCTAGTTCTACTTTCTTAATAGAACTGATTTGAATGAAGTAAATCCGCCAAATGATCTTCCAACATTGGAAAAATCCTTTTTAACGTCTGATGGAATTGGAAATTGTGTGTCTTTTAGACTTGACTGCATTTTGGAGGGAAAACATTTCAAGTAATAATAATGCTAATATTAGGCATGTGACAAAAAGTAAGAGAGAGAGAGACTAGGAAATAAAGAGAGGGGGGAGAAAAAGAAAGAGAAAGAAAGAAAGGAAAAAAGAAAGAAAAATGGAATTTGTACAAATTTTAATCTTCTTCAACCAATTTTATCTATTTTACCAATTTTCTCTGTGGAACTAGAAATCCCTTCAATTCCAATCTTTCTGATTTAAATGATTTTCAGTTTGTTTTGTTTTTTAATTTTAGAAAAAAACTAAAAAGTTTTTAAATTCTCAAATGGCACACACAAACAAAAGAATCAAAAGTCAGAAGACAAGATTTATTTAATCTTATCAGGAAGAAACTGTTGTTAGAATTGCTGTGAATTAAAACAAAATCTATTCTAACACTTTAGACAAATATTTTATCAATGCAACAGTTTGCTAAAAATCTTGTATATGGCTTTTGGTTAGAAAAAAAAAAAAGAATGAACCAATAACAATGAAGGACTAAAATTCTAGTTGAATGAAATGTTAGAAAAGATTCTTTAATAACACGAGGGAAAGGGAAGTCATTTTGTTTCTGTCTTTTCCACCATTTTTGTTTAGGGAAATTTTTCAGTTTTTAATTTTTTTTTTCAATTTTTGATTTCACCTTAAATAAGGGAAAAATTTCAAATTCAAAAATGAAGTTAATGTTATCATAGTAACCCATTACCTGCATACTGTATTGAACACCCAAAAATGGCCTTGTGTCTCACTTGGGTTGGTACACGACCAAATAAATATAACCCATAGGCTGTTTTGTTTGAAGGACAATAAAATAAGAATCAAATTCCCTGGTTTTCCCTCGTATTAAAAATTGAATTTTTTTTAAGATTTTTTAAAAGATTTTAAAATTTTAACAATTTCGTTTTTGTCTTCCATTTTTTTTTTTCTTATTAAACCAAATTAAAAAAAAAATAATTTGTTTGTCATTTGAATTATTTTCTTTTTGATTTTCAAAATCTTTTCAGATTTAACAAATATTTTTGACATCAAATTAAGTTTTTATTTTGACCGTTTTTCTTTTTTTTTTTCCTCTTCAACAAGAAATGCATCAAAATGATTTCAAATCCAAAAAATTATTCTTTTTTAAAAATAAAGAAAATTTCTTTTTTTTTTTTTTCTTCTGATGTTTTTCCGTTTATTTTAGGCCAAAACAACTTTGGTAGACGACAATTTTTTTCCTGTGAGTTCAGATGAAAAGCCTTTGGCCCTAACCAAATATAAAAGCAGCAATACGTTACCTTTTTTGCTGGAGAATGAAAACAGTTTACCAAAGCCAAAACTTTTGGAAGATTTGGAAAACTTTCTTGAAAAAGAATTGCAGATTCTTAATGTAAAAGAAAGACAATATAACGAATTAACTTTTTTGGTGAGTTTCTTTCTCTTGTTGTTGATGAGCAGAAAGACCTTTCCTCATCCATTACGGTTTGTTGTTGTTGTTGTTGTTGTTGTTGTTGACTGTTTATTGAGTTGCTTTGAGAAAAGGGAGGCAGATCATCGGAAATAATGGTTAAAATGACTGTTTTAAAGATCTTTCACAATGATGTTATAAAATGTGCCTCAAAGCAAACAATAATGAACACGTTTCAGTTATAATATTTATTTATCTCTATCAGAAATAGATCTACCATATCTAGATCAGAAATGGTTTTAGATAAAGAAATATTCTATTTATTCAGTAAAGAATTTTTCTATCCAGTTTCACTGTCAGAATCATGAAGAGAACATCGTTGAATGTCAGGTTTGGAATTAAAGCTCTGCCACAGTATTGAGCACTTTATTTTTTTCATTATTCCCACATTTTTCTGTTCACAAGGCATAAAAAATCTCAATATGATTTGATTCCATAGCCGAGTGGTTTAAGATGTAAATCTCTGATCATGAAGGTTTAAGTTTGAATTTTGATGAGTTGCACTGATGATTTCTAGAAGAATGAAATAGATCTATATGCGAATATCCAAATTATTTATTGATGTTAATATATATATATATAGAGAGAGAGAGATATAAAAAGAAGATAAAATATAAAATCTTTGAAGAAAGTATTGAGAAAACTTTTTTATTATGATAATTCGGATCCACCTGGATCCTTCGTCAGAAACTAAGTAACTATTTTTTCAAAAACATATTACTTAACTAGACAGAAAAAACGGTTAGAAAGAAGAAAAAAATTAAAAATGAAAATATCTGTTGAAAAACGCTAATATTTGAAAAAGAAATGT
>JAUZSX010272989.1:0-14945 GCA_034780655.1 Idiosepius hallami
TATATATATATATATATATATATATATATATACATACATATGTGTGTATGACTTGTCCTCATCTTGGTAGTTTATTATGTTTTTCTCACTATATTTCAGCCAAGTTCACTTTAGAGCATCTTCAGTTAAGAAAAAGATCATAATCTACCGAGATAAGGACAAAATTCTACAATTAAAGTTAATATTCAGGCTGTGAAGCCTCATGTCAAAAATAAAAATACAATATACATATATTTTTTTAAATATAAAGTTTTTTTGTTTTTTTTCCGCAGCATAAAATATATCGGGTTGATGACAATGTTATTAATAATCGTACTTGTTTCCAAGGATTATTGGTGGATGTTAGCTGATATACTCAAATCTGATGTAAGCATAATATTTCTTTCTGAAGATGATTTATTATAAGTGGCTCGGTTACTTGCAAATATTGTTTGATCATCTGGGTCAGATTTATTTTTAATTTAAAATATTAATAGTAAAAATGTTTTAATTTATTCTGTAATTTGCATTCTGATTAACTTATATATGTATATTATATATACAACCTCTTTTGATATCTTTGATTTATATCAATCACTCAGTTTGAAATGATTTCTAATGAAAACAGTATAGATAAATGTTTGAAGAATAAACATTTACAATAACAAAATTTCATTATAGATTATAAAAAAAAGATATTAAAAACACATATTTTCCTTTACTTGTTTTGTGTTTAACAGCATATCAACCTTTTTAGGTCATTTTAATGCCGAGAACAATAACTATTGATACACTTTATTTTCATTCACACATAGTTTTTTTATTACACAAGTTGCACTATCTAATCCATAGCTGGAGGGAAGATGGGGATTCATACCTTTGCCAATGTAGACAGAACGACTTGGATTCGAACCCGAGTACTATGGTTCCGAAGTCCGATTGCCCATCCACTAGGCCCTGTAGACCGTGCCATTAAATTTGAAAAAAAACATTTCCTACGAAAGAATATTTTATTTTAGACATTTTTTTCAAAAACTGGATTATAAAAATAAATATAAAAAATGCACATATTTTCCTTTGTTTGTTTTGATCTAAAATATAATTAAATAAATATAATTAAATAAATTAAATATAATTAAATAAATATAATTAAATAAATATAATTAAATAAATATAATTAAATTAAATAAATATAATTAAATAAATATAATTAAATAAATTAAATAAATATAATATTAATAAACATTTAAAAAAGAAATATTTTCAATTAAAGTATTTTCTATTTTAATTTTATTTTAGACATTTAAAAAAACAAGATTGTGAAAATATTAAAATTATCAGATATTTGCTTTTACTTGTTATAATAATAAAATATAAATAAACGTTTGGAATAGAAACATTTTCAATAATAAAATATTGTAATTTAATTTTGTTTAAAACATTAGAAACACAATAGATATTTTCCTTTACTTGTTTTCATAATAAAATACATTGTAAGTCATTTTAATCAATTGAATAACTTTCTTCTTTTCTAGATTTGTTTGATTCAACATTTCTGTGCCAGAGTCATGTGTTTAATTCTTCTGCCAATTTTCTTGTATATTGGAATATTTTTTATTCACCTTTCTCTGCTTACTAAAGCTGGACCCCACGATAATGTCATGACGAGTGCATTTCAAGCTAGTCTTGATGTAAGTATATTAAAAACGTCTCCACACCATAAACAAAAAAAGTTTACCATTTATTTTATTACTATAGCTGATTCTAATTTGCTTTTGTATAAAATCCAATGGATTAGTCCATTGCGATCATACACACAGGCAAGAAGAAGGAAAAAAAAAAAGGAGAGCATGTCTCAGTTGACCAAAAAAAATACAAAAAATAACAATAATATCCAAAAGAGTAAATTCATTGAGAGTTACTTCTGTCCAGCAAGACAGAAAATAACTGAAGGTTCTAGCTTAATCAAGGGGGTTATATAATTAATGAATTTTATGTGATTTTTATCTTCTGATTGGTTCATTGTTCTCCTTCGTTGGGTATAAATGAAATGGTTCAAATCTTAATGGTCTTACCCTATATTCAGTGTCAAGAAAATTATTGCTAAAAATCATTTTTATTTTCAGGGTGGCTTAGCAGCTTTAACAAAAGGTCAACCCCTTAATGTTGTTTATGGTTCCCAAATAACCCTTCGATTCTCCAATAATCAATCTCCAAGCCGACCTTGTTGGCTCCATTCTCATCCACACGTTTATCCAATACGATATCCAGACGGTCGAGGCAGTAGCCATCAACAACAAGTAACCTGTTATATCTTTAAAGATTTGTATAATTGGTGGATTATCAAACATCCCAAAAGGTAACTTTTATTTTATTTATTGGATTAATTTTGGTCTATTCAGACCGTATTTTCTATCTGTCATTCGTTCTTCCTGTTATTGTGTATGTTTCTTCATATTGGGAGAATTTATTATATACTAGAAAAGTCCAATGCCAGCCAATAAGAGAACAGAATGCAAATAATATTTGTCTATGAATAATTAGACCAAACTGCCATAACTGCCACTGTTACTGATATTCTGTTAAAACCCACTTGGATTTTTTTTATTTACAAATTTGGACATTGAATATTCTTAGATGATTACCATTTTTGGATTAATACCAAACTTTAATATCTTGGATTTATCTCACTTTTACCAAGACTGATAATAAAGAATCTATCAACATTATTGTTTATTCATTCAGCATCAATAATTTCTATGAAACAAATTCACTTTTTGATAGATTCATTATTATTAGTCCAGGTAAAAGGGAAATAAATCCAAGATATTAAAGTTCGGTAGTAATCCAAAGATGGTAGTTATCCAAAGAAATATTAATGTCCAAATTTGTGTATAAAAATCCAAGTGAGTTTTAACAGTTTTATTAGCAATGGCAATTATGACAGTTTATTTAAAGGCAAATTTTATTTGCATTCAGTTCTTTCATCGGCTAGCAGTGGACTCTTCTATTATATAATCAAATCTCTCAACATGAAGAAACATACACATTATCAAGAAGAAAAAGGAAAGAAAGACAGAAAATAGTGTCTCGATAGACCAAAATTAACTCAACTATTTTATATTGTTTGTTGCTTGCTATTTTCATTTTTTTACGGTCAAATCGCGTTGGAGACACCGGTTCCCATCAGATCACTGAAGTTAATCAACCTCGACTCTGGTCAGTGGTTAGATTGGTGACCATTTAAGACTACCAGCTACCTTACTTAGATTAGTGTCTAGGTGTGCGGTTAAACCACTGGGTAGATGTACCTTTAGTCTTTGGTTAGATAGGCATCTAGTGATAGTGTCATGATAAAATCACCTGCAACCTCATCAGGCCCCAAACTGTATAAACCCCTGCTGTTCCTTTAGACAAGCCAGTACAGTGAAGAGATGGAGGCAAGCTGCACGAGTGACAGTCTGCTTTTCATATCACACAGTCTAGGCAAAAAAAAAAAAAAAAAATAAGATCTATGAATAGCTGTTTAACCCTACGTCAGTCGGGTTGGTTGTACACCTAATGCTTAACCTTAACTAGACTCATTGTATGTTTCATTTAATTTTAAACAAGTTATTTTTTTCATAGAACACAAGGTTTGTTGCTGTGTCATTAAAAATCTATAAGTTGATATAAAAATAACACAATTATAATTTGTTGTTATCTTTTAGTAACACTTTAATGGTCAGTGATCCACCTCATTCTGTAAGACATGGAGATCTCATTCAATTAGTCCATGGTTTGACTGGACGGGCGCTTAACAGGTTTGTAAAAACTTTCTTTTGCTTGAAAATATTCTAAAGATAAAAATTTTATTAATTCATTGCTTCATTGTGAATTGAAACTCCATTTTGATTTAAGTTTAATGAGAGTTAAACAATAGACAAGATAATGAATAATAATAATAAAGTTTATTTTCACCAAACAATAATGAACAATTGTTAAAATATTACTATAATACAGTTGTTTTAGTTGGTAAGCTCTATTATTGCTAATAATGATGAAAATATATATTTAATATTCAATTGGTCAATAAAATAGAGTATTTTTAGATTAAAATAAAATGGAGTATTTTTGCATTGGCTGCTTTTGGTTTTTGAAAATAATGCTACTTTTTAAACATTTTTACTTTTAAATTGATATTGTTATGAGAGAAGAAAACAAAATTTAAGAAATATTTTTGTTTCAAAGAAACAAAGTATTTATTTAGAATAAATCCTTAGCAGAAAGATCAGTTAAAAACATTGTTTTTGAAAGTTATTTTTTATCAATTTGATTATTGTTATCTTGTTTGTGAAATAGAGTTGGTTTTGTATTTGTAAAATGGAATTGTTCATTTAGAAAATATATTTTTGTTTTTTATTCAGTCATGATGTTGCTGCTCCGATGAGCCCTCAAAACCAAGAAGTTTCTTGTTACATTGATTACAATGTTTCAATGGCTTCACAAAATCTTTGGAAAGTGGTGAGAACAAAATTAATTTTTTTAAAAAATCCTAATGCTCTTCTTTTTGGAAATTTTAAATTGGAAATGTTAAATTTTTTTTACAATGACATCAAATTTAGTGATCATCCATGCTTTACTTGTTTGCTTTTATTCTATCCAATTAAAATTTTCATTTTTATCTTTTTTAAATTTAATTTCTTTATTTGAATGATTTTAAATTCAATTAAAAAAAAAGTAATTTCTTCACAGGAAATAATCAACCGTAATTCTAACCATGAAACTTGGCAAACCATTAAAAGTCTCATACGTCTTCATCACATTGGTACAAGTCAAGCATTAAAGGTGAGTGAGAAACAAAAAAAAGGTCATTTTTGAAAACCTTTTATTTTTCTTTTATATAAAAACTTTGATCTACATTAATTTTTCCAAATAATATTTTGTTTTTATATCTCTCTCAACATCTCTTCTAGTACATCACCATAATATAACTTACTCATTACTCAAATACATATTATTTGCATTTGTCCTTAATGACATGATAGCCCACGGTTTAGGCTTATACTTTGTTTGGCTGTGTTGATTTAAGGAAGTCCATTTGGCCTTGTGGGTAAACTGTCAGACTTCGGAATCAAAGTACAATCGTTCTATTTGCATTCATAATTGTACTAATACCTTTGGGAAAGGTATGAGGTATGAACCCCCACATTCTCTACAGATATGGGCTAATTAGCAAATATTGTGTTATTAAAAAAAACTGTGTGCATTAAATGACATAAAAAAAAATTGATATGCCATAAAACACAAAACAAACAAACTTTAATATATATATTCTTACATTGTAAATATTTTTGGTTTTCTTCTCTTCATTTTTGACAGGTCTCCGGTAAGCAACTTCCTGAATGGGGATTCCACCAATTAGAAGTTGTTACTGATCATTTATCTGATGAAGTCTATACTTTATGGAATGTTGAAGAACATCGTTACACTAAATGTAATTGTCTATATTTTCTTCTTTACTTTTTTCAAACAATCCGTTTCTATAAAGACTCAACTCAGCTTTCATTAATTTCTATTGCATTTTAAACTTATTTTTATTATTTTAAAGGAGGAATTCAATTTTTACTTGAATTTTAGTTATTCTGTCATTGATATTATATTTACTTGGTGAGCACCAACCAAAGTTTGGCACAAAGCCATTCTTAAGTGCTCTTACCTCGGCTTTTTGCATTCGGTGTTACCCTCCACCGAGATGAGCTGGTCTCCAGAGTTAATGAGCCCTATCTGCCCAAGACAGCTAAAGGTGAATGTAATGGTTTTGACTGGGATTTGAACTCATGTAATACGATTTCAAAACCTGAGCTTTTACCAATGCTCCACCGTCGCTGCCAAATTATGTCATTGTTATGTTTTATTTTAAATTACTCAATTTTGCCCGCTTGCACTTTAAAGTTCTATAAGCTTTGCTTCTTCAATATTTATTGTTGAATCAAAACTTGTTTGGGTTCATATTAAGAAATTCGTTTGTTCAACCTTTGCCAACACCTTTGTTCAATTTAAAATTTTGGCCCATTGTGTATTTACCTTGTCTAAAGTTTTACCCTTTTTTCTGAACACTTAAAGAAAGAATTTTATTTTTTCCCTTATTTTTTTTTTCAGCTCCTGAGAAAGAAGGCCAAGCTCGAGAACTGAGTCAAGCAGAAATGATTCCATCAGAACCGACACAACTTTCTTTATGGGAAAAATTTTGGGAATTGCAGGTCAGCATTTCTTTCTAAACATTTTTCTAATATTTTAATGTTTGTATAATGCAATTGACTTATTCTAAATGGGACACATATCCTTGAATTACAAAGACTCTGGAAGAATAAATAAACAACAATTTGTTTCCTTTATAACTTCACATTTATTTTCTCTTGGTGTAGTTTTAAACATTGTTTCACTCTTTCTTTTGTTAGTGTGTGTGAGAGGGTGTCACATAGAGAATGAATATAGTTTGGCTATCCTGTTTTTGTTGATATTATCACTTTGCGCAGACTTGGGCTGCTATCTAGCAGAAAAGCCGTCAAGCTGACTGACCGTCCTTCTCTCTTCCTCTTGTCTTTTTTTCTCTTCTTTCCTTCATTTTAAGTGTGTTTGACATCATTCTGACATGAAACTCTGGGCCATGGGACTTCTGGAAAGTTGCAGAATTCGCCGTTGTGTAATTCCTCACGTCAGTGGTCCACGGCTCTATTGTTTCCTTGGTTGCTCCAACTTAGCCGTTGCCGGTTCAATCTCTGGCATTGGCTTATGTTGTAACATTTGGGTATTGCCTTTTTTTTTTTAATCCCTTTCTAGTTTTAGTTTGCTTGATCCAATCCATTTCTAATTATATCCACAATCTTCATCAGTGGCATAGATAAAGATTATGGTGTCTGGGGTAGTCATAAGGTTTACAGCCCACCCTAACCACTGGTAAACCATTAACATTCAAAACCCCTCTCCCTTGCTACGCCACTGGTCCTCATGAGTGCAGGGGTTTGTAAGATGTTTATTTTTCTATTGATCCCAATGTCATGTAGTCTTCCCTTCAAGTCTTTTGGGTTTTTTTTTTTGTTTTACGTCATATCAACTTTTTTAGGTCATTTAATGCCAAGATCAATCATTTTTTTGAAAAACATTCTTTTTGTCAACACTTGGTTTTTGAATGACACCATGCATACTATTTAAACTATAGCTGGTGGGACTGTTAGGATTTATACCTTTCCCAAGGTTTTAGTTCAGTTATGAATGCAAATGGAACGTCTAGGATTTGAACTCTCGTAGTACGATTTCGAAGTTCGACAGCCAACCCACTTGGCTAAGTTGACCTACCCACAGGTTTTTTGGATTGTTCCTAATGCTTCAATTATAATTATTATTATTAATCTTATTATTATTATTATTATTGTTTGATTGCTTGATTTGTTTTATGGCATATCAGACCTTTTAGGTCATTTAATGCCAAGAACAAGCATTGCTAAACTTTTTTTTTTCCACTCACAGTTTTTTTTAATAACACAGTATGCACTATTTAACCCGTAGCTGGAGGGAATATGGGGATTCATACCTTTCCCAAAAGAATTAGTCCATTTATGGATGCAAAGGGAACGACTGTAATTCAAACTCCCATTTTACAATTCTAAAGTCTGACTGCCCCAACTGGGTTTCCTCATTTTTATTATTGATACTATTGTAGTAGTATTGGTTGTTTTTGCTGTTGAGCAAAAATATATTTCCTCACTCAATTGGGCTTGAACAAGTCTTCCTATTATGGAGTTTTTGCAATCTCAGAGAATTCTGACATTTTTTTGTGAGGGAATAGGTGCATGAGGGATGTATTTCTCTTAATTTTTTTTCTTTTTTTCTATTTCAGATGAAGATGATTTTTTCCAACCATGATATTGATTTGGAACATAAATATAGTTCGGGTCCATTTGAATGGCCTTTTATGGACAAAAATGTTGCTTACTGGATCAGTCCTAAAACAAATGTAAGTTCAGGGTTTACACACTTGAAAAAGTCCTTGAATTTTCAGTTTTGCTTTAAAAAGTTCTTGAATTTTGAGTTTTGCTTTAAAAAGTTCTTGAATTTTGAGTTTTGCTTTAAAAAGTTCTTGAATTTTGAGTTTTGCCTTACAAAGGGCTTGAATTTATTATTGCCTTGAAAAGACCTTGAATTTTGAGTTTTGCTTTGAAAAGGCCTTGATTTTATTAATGCCTGGAAAAGACCTTGAATTTTGAATTTTGCTTTGAAAAGACCCTGGGTTTTATTATTAACTTGAAAAGTCCTTTAAAATATCGAAAATGCCTTGAAAATGTTATGAAACAAATTTGTGAAAAAAATAAAAAAATGAACAGGCTAAGCTTAAAGAAAAGCTTGAAATTAAGCAAGAACAAAGACTTGGTCAAAGACACTGAATGCCATTGTGTTATTTTCAAGCTCAAAATAGTTGATCAGTTTTGTTGATTGATACTGTAGGGAACATTGTGTGAACTTTATGTAAATAACTATGAGACCTTTAAACCACTTCCTAAACAAAGAGATGAATGAAAATGACTTGTCCTGTTGTCAGTAACTAAGATTTTTCGTATTACTATATTGTTTTTTGTGTATCAAATTTTGCCTTGAAAAGTCCTTGGAAATCTGTATGAACTCTGAAGTCATTCAGATCATATTCCAATACTGCATGAAATCTAGCTGGTCAGTGCCATTCATGTATTTTTATTTGAATGTATTTTCTCAATAAAACACATAGACCGGGGGGGTCAGCAACTACTATAAGGTTGGGGAGTCCTGGCTCGCAGGCCTCAGGTTACAAAAGACAACACAGACATCATTTAGGTGTTAACTCTAGCTAAGTCGTCCGCAAACTGCCTTCCTTGACGCTTGTTAATTTTTAAAGAAAGAAAAAGGAGTTAACTGTGCATTCTTAAAACAGTAGAAGGAGAGATAACTTTTTTTTAGAATTATGTCCCTTTGCTTGTGGACGTTACAGCTACCTATTTGAGTCAGCAGGCTAGATCATATATTATGGGTCAAGCGAAGGCCATCCATGAAAAATTAAGAAAAATTACAAAAAGAAATTTTAATCCAAAAAGCAGATCTTGAAATTGAAATCGCCTCTGTACAGTATTTTTAAAATTTGATTCATTAAAAGTCTTTTGATTTTATCAGTTTCAATAAATTGATTGCTCTGATTGTTTTCGCATTGTGGTTGTGGTGTTGTGACTGTGTGTGAAGAACCAGAAGAAATAGAGGGAGGTTTTTGCACTGGCTGATATAAACAAACATATGGGGGAGTAAGTGAATAAGATGTAAGAGAAAAAGACAAAGTTTGTTGTTGTTATTGTCTGTAGAAAGGAGGGATTTGTGATGTGGGAACGAACAAGGAATCAAAAAAAAGAAGCAGAGACATTTGTGAATGGATGAATATTTATTTTTGACGTTAAAAACATTTGGTTAGTTTATTGAAGGTTTTCTTGTTTTTGTTCTGCTTTTACTTTTAATAATCAAATTGAACTGCTGACTTCATCATGTTGTGTTTGTGTAATCATGTTTCTGGATCAAACTATTTACTATTCATTATTTTAACTATTTTACAACAGATTGTTTTTAATTGAAACAATAATTTAATTATTTGATGCTTGTCTTCTTTTTAGGCTCAAATTCATCTCCTTGGCAATATTTTTATTTGGTATTTAGCAACATTTTCTTTATTTGCTTATATCATTATTTGGTTGTTCTACATACTCAGAAGACGACGTTTAATTTTTGATCTTAACCAAGGTAAATCATTTTCATTTAATCTGTTAAATGTCCATAAAATGCTGAAATAACTAAGAATAAATCAATTAATCTATCTATCTATCTATATATATATATATATATATAAAATCTAGTTATAATGTTAATCTAAATCTTATTTTTTCTAATGAATTCATATTTGTTTTTTTAATGATTTATTTCATTAACAAAACTTTTTCTAAAATAGAGTGAAAGTTAAAGATTTATGTATTTCTCTGAGACTGTTGCCTCATCTTTTATTGTCGTTCTTACCTCAGGTTTCGGCCAACTTATCCTCTGGGCTTTGTCAGGGGATTAACCCAAACTTCAGATAATAATGCTATGTCTTGTAACCATATCCCCTGAACTATAATTAAAGATACGGACAATATTCTGAGAGAAATTATTTGATATAAAGCCTCATCTCAAAGAATTCCCAAATAAATAAGTTAAAATATGGGTTTTAGTTCTTCTGAAGCATCATAAGGTTATTAATGTAAATGTATAAAGTTTTAAAGGCAGTATGATGTGTTGTTTAACCCAAGAACACACAAGTACGGTGAAAGCCGCTGGTTTAAAAATGAAATTTTGATTATGAAATATTACCAAATGTTATAAACAATGCATCATCCCAAGAACCACAACAGACAGGCACAGAGAGAGCTGCTAGTTTAAAAATAAAATTTTGGTTCTGAAATATTACCAAAAACCAGAGAACCCAAGAACCACTACAGACTGGCATGGAGAGAGCCGCTGGTTTGAAAATGGAATTTTGATTCAAAAATATTACAAAGTATCATAGAACCCAAGAAACACTACAGACACGGTGAGGGCTGCTGGTTTGAAAATGGAATTTTGATTCTGAAATATTACCAAACTATTCTCATCCTCGTTGCCACTATTATGGTGTGATATCTGACTGCTAAACTGGGAATCGCTTCTGGTTAAATAATGCCAGTCAGCGTACCCAGGAACCGACCACTATTGAGTAGAGGGGTGCCACCCACAACACAAACATTATAAACAACGCATTATATCGCCTTTAAAACTCATACCTTTATATTAATAAGTTAACGATTTGGTTTTATTTTTGCTTTTTTATTTATTTATTTTTTATTTTTTATTTTGAAGCTCACTGGGACCATTTTGTATTTGTTGGAGAGTTATTACTGGGAGGATATTTTCTTCATTATCTTCCACATTTTGTGACAGACAGGACAATGTTTTTGCATCAATATTTACCAGCATTTTTCTTCAAAGTCATTTCTTGTGCAGCCCTTTTTGATCATTTACTTTTAATGGCTTCAAGGTAAGAATCTTTTTTTTCTCTTTTTCATTTTTATTCTTTTGTTATAAGTTTATGTTAAATTTCTAAGGATTTGCCAATACAAATAGGATATAAGGTAAAATTTGTCTATATGGATGTTAGGATTTGAACTTTTTGTATGAGTTATCTCCCTTGGACTTAAGTTAGCGTTCTGCTATCCATTCTTCAACTCAATGTCAACAAATCAGTACGTGAATGGGTCAGGTCTCGGTCTAGTTAAGTTTAAGCATTAGGTGTACGACCAGCCCGACTAGTAAACCCCCTTCTTTCAGCCTTGTGCTAAATTTGTGTTGTTTTTTTTTTAATAAATAATAAATCAGTTCGTGTATTTTTAAATAGATAAAAAAAAAACCCTTTATCAAAGGCTACTCTCTATTATCATTTTTATTTCTTCTTACTATGCATTTCATTAGATTAACTTTTATACCTGGTTATGCTAGATCTGTATGTCTGGCAAACCCTATCATTTTTTTTTCAGTAGGTTATTAATAAGAATTCAATTTGAAAAATATTTTACAAGGTTTCTGGTTTCTTTTGGAACAAAACTAGCCAAAATTTCAGCTTCTAATAGGTGGGCTAAAATTTAAATAAATCAATTCATACACCCGAATTTCACTGGGAAAAGTTACAGAGACATTTCTTATGATTTTAGATAATTTAAAAAATAATTACACTCACTGCCTTTAAAAGAGGCTATAAAGTGTTTTAATATGTTAGATTTAGATTTAATAGCATATCAATTGAAATAAGTAATAAAGAGGAATAAAAAGGATAAGAGAGAGTAGCATTTGATAAAGGTTTTACTTAAAAATACACGTACTGATTTGTCGACTAGGAATTGAAGAATGAATAGCGGAACACTTAAGTTCAAGGGAGATAACTAATGCAAACAATTCAAATTATTACATCAACCCTTGTGAATTATTCAATGCCTTTCTTTTTATTTTATTTCTTTTTATTTTCAATAGGGCTATGACAATATGTTTTTATGAAAGAATTATTCTTGTTGTTACTTGACTATTTTCCAATTTTACCATTTCTTTTAATTTGTATTTATCATTAGGGCTGTGACAATTATAGACTTGACTATTTTGTGATTTTGCCATTTCTTAATTCTGTACTTATTAGTAGGGCTATGACAGTATGCTTTTATTAAAAAACTTTTTTGTCATAATCGGAATAACTAGATGTGGCAAGTATATTCTTTAATTAATGCATATTGTCACAGCCCTAGTTTTCAATGGGCGAATCAAAAAACTTTTATTCAAATTTTTAAAATTTAATTCTGATTTTATTTTTGTTTTTTGATTAAAGATGAATTATTCTCAAAACTTAACTGTAATAATGTTATGCTTATGTAATAGATTTTTTAAAAATAAATATTTATTAAATTGTTTCCTTCAAAACTAAATGACTACTATAAATATATTTAAACATATAATCTTCATTTTTCAAAATTTCATTTTTATTTCCTTAGATCTGACTGGGTTAATATATATATATACCCTATGAGAAGTGCAATAAATTATGAAGGGTGCCTCATTATGAAAACAAATTTATCTGTAAATAATTATAAATATTGATTGCAATAGCAAAACTGTTTAAATATTTTACTAGAAAAACGCTTTTATATTAAATAAGCTTAAAAGATTTAAATAAAAGAACCACACATTTATCTATAACAAGATTATTTCATTTAAAATATCTATATTGAATATTATTTTATTAAAAAATTATTGTATAATTATTATATTAAATAAAAAATTCTAATATATTGATATTTATATTAATAATTAATTATTAATATTATATATATTAATATATTATTATTATATTAAAAATTATATTATTTAATTTGAAATTTTTATATAAAATAAGCTTAAAATATTTTAATAAAAGAACCAGGCGTTTTTTTTAGCAAGATTATTTAATTTCAAATTTCTTTTCTATTTTTATTTCCTAAACAGATTTTCTCAATACCTTGAAGTGATTTTGAAGTACGTCACCGTGATCCTTGTTATTGTTATGTTGATTATATTTCTTTATTTTGCTGCTTTTTCCTATGGAACAATTCCTTTGACTTCACAAGAAATCCAACGAATGATTTGGAAAGAGAGTTGGGATTTTCTCATCCTTAACAAAGGGAAGTGAATGAATCATTCAATTTTATTCATAGAAAAAATAATGGAAGAGAAAAAGATCAAAAAGAATATGACGCAGTTGACTCCCTTTTTAAATTTACTTCAACAAATTCACTGCACAACATTATGTATATATATTTAAGTCCTTTCATGGGCTACTAGTAGGCCATGATCCTTTTAAATCTTCAAAATTTTATCAGTCAAACTAGGTTCTTGGTCCAAATTCATCAATAATTGTGCAAACTAATCAATGAAAATAGATTATTAATTGTTTCTCTTAAAATAATGTGTCTTTCACAAAATACCAATTCTATTTAATGGCAACAAATAATCAAAATATATTCTTAGAGAAAGAATTATTTTTAAAAGTAAATCAATTTAAATAATTTTCTTCTAAATCTTTTTTTTTTTTTTTTTGCTCTTCTATTAATTATCCAGCATGTCTGATGACTAGGGGTATGACAATGTGTTTTTTTATTTAAGAACATTATTATTGATACTTGACTATTATGCAATTTTACCTTTTATTTTAATTCTGTAGTCATTAGTAGGACTATGAAATAATCTATCATAAGGAATATTCTTGTTACAGCCCTAATAACTATGGCTGTGAAATTAATACTCTTTAATAAAAGCATATTTTCATATATTGTTGGTCATAAGATGTTGTAGTTGGTTCGGCCCTACAACATTAAGAGAAATTTTTCTCATAATCATTATTCATCCAAACAAATCTAAATTTTCCTATACTATTTATTCAGACTATTTTATTAATTTTTGTGATATTAAAACCCGTTATTTTTTAACGGACATGCGCACTAGTCTTGTATAAAATATATTAAAAAAACTGTATGTACATAGTTTTGGTAAATGATATAAGACATCATGTTTATTCAAAGAACCTTCATCATGTTTTGGTATTTCTTTTTAAATAGAATCTACTTTTCACTCCATATAAACCATCTCAAGTTTACTACAAAACAAAAAGTTTATCTAAAAAGGTTGGGCTAAAACAAACCAACAAAACTAAGACAAAAAAAATTAATAATAATAATCAAAAATATTATTAATAATAATAATCAAAAATAGTAATAGTAATAATTAATATAAATAATAATAATTAATAATAACAAAAACATCCAATACTTATGATAAATCATAATCCCATGAAGTATTACTTCATTCATTTTCAAATCATTTTTTAAAAATGATTTTCTTGAAATTTTCTGGTCACATAAAAACAATGCATTTATTTAAAAAAGATGAAAAAATATTTTCTTCTATTTTTATCATTTGTATGAATTTTTTTAAGTTAATAAATTTTATCATTTTAACTATTTAGACTTTAGATATTTATCTTCTATCTGTGTATCTATAAAACTGACTTTGTCTCACTGTATTTATCTGAGGACCAGTCTCCACCAAACTACTTTGACAATTTTTGGTCTAGAGACTTGAAATTGGATATATGAGGTATTCGCCTTGCCAATTTGGTTTTGAGTTGGAAAAATTGGATCCTTGCCAGTTGCCATTTTTCATTGGGTTGTCAACATAATTGCAGATTTAAAAAATAATAATTTTTGGCTTTTAAAAAATTGCAGTCGAAAAAAAAAAACTCTAGGAATTACAAAAAATCACAGATCAAAATGTGCACAAAAAGAAGAACTAAAAAAACACTCTAAGTAAAGCCAGCCAATACTTCTAATTAT
>JAUZSX010273100.1:0-14943 GCA_034780655.1 Idiosepius hallami
CTGGAGTCAAAGTGACAACAAGTCTCCTCTGATTTCCAGCAAGTTCCGCACCATTTCAGTCAAGGACTGTCTGGTGCGACATCTCCTCGGGTTTCCACCCTGATGCTTCCACCTCTCACACCTGTCATTAGCAAACTGCCAACGCCTAGTGGTAATTTCTGAAGGCAGAGTGACAGAAAGTCTTCTCTGGTACTCAAGTATATTTGGATAACTTGCAGTCAGTGACTACAGTTTTTTTTTCTCTTTTGGTTTCTAGGTTCAGTACTTTCATGATTATGTCTGCTGTCCTTCTAAGTGCAGTTGTCTGTAGGATGTGTATTTTGCCGTTGATACCAATGTCATTTAGTCTTCCATTCGGGTCTTCTGGGATTGTTCCTAACGTTCCAATGATGATTGGTATTACTTTCGTCTTCATCTTCCAGACTTTTGTTAGTTCCTTGGCTAATTTCTGGTATTTGTTTATTTTTTTTCCGATTCTTTGACTTTTACCCTGTGGTCCGCTGGTACAGCAAAGTCTACTATTTTGCAGTTCTTTTATTTTTTTGTCTATGATTACCATACCTGGGCTTCATGCTTATATAGGTCTGTCTGTTTCGATATTGAAATCCCAAATGATTTTGTGAGTTTTGTTTTTTTGTACAGCTTCAGGTTTGTGCATAAACCACTTTTCTGGGTGTCTTAGTTGATATTTTTGCAGAGCTCCCAGTGAACTACTTTTCCAATCGAGTCGTGTCGGTTTTTATATTCTTTCTGTGCTAGTTTAGGGCATCCATTTACGATGTAAGTGATTGTTTCCTGACGTTATCCACACAGTCTGCATTTGCTGTTTTCCTGACTCTTGTCAATCTTTCCTTTGATGTAATTGGTTCTGAGTGCGTTGTCTTGGGCTGCAATTAGAAGTGATTCCGTTTCTCTAGGCAGGTATCCTTTCTGCAGCCATGTCCATGTGTTATTATGTGCAATTTCAGTTGTCTTTCTTAAGAATTTTCCATGCAGTGGTTTTACTTCCCATTTTACTTTTCTGTTTTCTTCGGGTTTTGGTTCTTTTTTTGTTTTTTGCTCGCTTGTTCTTGCAGAGGTGATTATTCTCTCTGTATTTTTGGGGGTGTAGTTTTTTAATTGTCTTAACGCTTTGGTTACAGAGTCTTCAAGATTTAAAAGGCCACGTCCTCCTTTATTTCGTTTTACGTAGAGTCTATCCACGTCATCTTTTGGGTGTGGGGCCTTGTGCATAGTCATTAGCTTCCTTGTCCTTTGGTCTATATTCCTCAATTCTTCTTGCGTCTATCCTAGGAAGGGTCCAGAATATCTCATTACAGGTACTGCCCAGGTGTTTATTCCTTTAATGAAGTTCCTTGAATTTAATTTGGTTCCAATATTTTCCTTGTTCTCCTTAAGTATTCCCTGCTTATAATTTCTTCCATTTCTTTCTGTTTAAACGTTTCGGCTTCTAGGATTCCAAGGTATTTATATTTGTCCTCTTTGTTAAATCCTCGTAGATTTTCTTTGTCTGGTAGTTTCACTCCTTCTGTTTTCCCTTGTTTTATGCTGATTGTTGCCCACTTATCAATTCCAAATTCCATTCCTGTGTCCTGACTGAATATTTTTGTATTTATTAAGGATTCCAATTCATTTTCATTTTTGCCAAATAGTTTAAGGTCATCCTATTATTATTATCATCATCATCATCATTATTATTACTATTATTATTATCATCAGTTATTTTTATTATTATCATCATCATTATTATTATTACCATTATTATTATCATCATCATCATCATCAAATATCATCATCAATATTATTATCATCATCATCATCATCATTATTAAGTGACATGTAAATAAATGTAATGGTCAATTTTTATAAAAAAAAAAAACGGCACTATATCCAGGATCCCACAATGACGTACTTAAGAAAGAAAAATAACCATGTAACCAGGTCTCTCCATATACGGTTATGATATAAGTTATATTAATTCAGGTTATATAGCACTTTGAGAGTGCCTAACTGGAGTGACGACAATAAATGCTTATAGTCTTAATAGTTAAATACTTTCATAATAAAACCTGACAATGCAATTTTGTGTCAGCAGAAGAGAAAACTGATTCAAGGTAGATATTAAGAGATCTGATTAAACAAGCTTGAAAAATCTATCAGCAAACAACTAATCTGCTATGGAATAGATGGAGATGACTTCCAGTTTTTCTGAGAGATTTCAAATGCAGATGTGTTTGTGTTAAGGTAGTTACTTCCCTCAAGGAATAATTAAACAAAGACATTTTTTATCCTTCTTCGTGTATGTTGGAGACGCCCTCATATGGAGTAGTGAACGACTCCATTTTGTCACTTTTGGAAATGAGGACTGGCGGTGAGCCAGTCAGAGATTGGTCCACAAATAGCCCATTTGGGTTTATATTGTCTTTGTTTATGGCATATCAACCTTTATTGGTCATTCAATAGAGGCAGTAATGATTTTGAATGAGCATTTTCTTTTTGATTTCATTTTTTTTTTTTTTTATAGCATATCAACCTTTTTAGGTCATTTAATGCAGGCAGAAGTCATTTTGATTGAGCATCTTGATTTTTTTTGTCTTTTTAGAATATATTAACTTTTTTAGGTCATTTAATGCTGGTAGAATTTATTTCAAATGAACATGTTTTCTTTTGTTTGATTTTCTCATAAAAAAAACCTTTTATAAATTGATCTTTTCATATTGTTTGGTTTTAAATGATTGTATCTGTTGGGTTATTTTCAGGAAAAACAACCAAACCGATTTAAGCTAAATACAAAGAAATCTAAAAATGTTTTGTGATAAAAGGCTTTATTAGTTTTTAGCTTTATTTGCAAATGGCTGACTTTATTTGTAAATATGAAACAATCGATTGGTCAGTCAATAAATGGATTATTTAAGAAAGCTAATAATATATTGATTAGATTTATGGCATATCAACCCTTTCAACAATCATTCTTGACAAATAACTGTCTTTCATCAACACACTGTTTTAATAGCATTTGATGCCTTATTTTATCCATGGCTAGAGGCAATAGGAGGATTTATAGATTTCCTAAGGATGTTCTCCTTAATATAAACATAACAAAGATTGGGATTAAAACCTACCATTCCAAAGCCCATGTAATTATCCCCTGTCCCTATTTGACCACCTCTCTCATATTGGATAAATGTCACTTCATCTCCCTATGCTGAATGGTTAACTATATTTTATACACACTCCACTTCTTCTGATCTGTATGTTATTGCTTACATATTAATCCAATCAAATATGAAAAAAACAGGTCCCAAGTAACTCAAGATTGGTTTTGGTTACCACATGTCAAATTAAGAAAAATCTAGACAAAACCTTATAAAAACTAGATTTTTCTTTTGACTAAAGTCCACTCTTTTTAAAAAAAATTATTTAGTCAAAATATCTTTTGAAAAATTAATTTTTAAAAAAATGTCCAAGGACGAGTTTTCTCACCCTTTTTTAATCAGGATTACCTCTCAACTAGAATAACGGTATGGTCAAGTCACATTGATTACACTGGTTCCCATCTGATCACTGAAGCAACCTAGAGCCTGTTCAGTCCTAAAATGAGTGACCACTTCAGAATATCAGGTACTGTGTTAATAAAGTTAAGCAACCTAGAGCCTGTTCAGTCCTAAAATGAGTAACCACTTCAGAATATCAGGTACTGTGTTAATAAAGTTAAGCAACCTAGAGCCTGTTCAGTCCTAAAATGAGTGACCACTTCAGAATATCAGGTACTGTGTCTGGTCGTTGGTCTTTGCCATAATCAAACGAATATATTAAGCATTCAATCTGAAAGGCCTTTCCTCCCCCCACCCTATCTTTTTAAAACAACCAAATATGGTAAAGAGTTATTCCCTAAGGTGAGGACTGGGAGTCTCAGAACACTCTGAGACTGAGAAACCTCTATAACAATAGTAAGACTGATCCTAGCCCAAAAAGAGATGTCTTCCTGCTCAACAACAACATGCAATGACAATTTAACACATTTTTACCTAAATTGTATTTTGAAACCAAGTGCAAGATATCTCCTTAAAAATTAATTTTTTAAAAAGTGCCAAAAGACAAGTTCTCTTGCCCTTTCTTAAACGACATAATTAATAATGCTAATAAAAAAATTGGATAAAAATGAAATATTTTTGGTTGGAAAACCTTTTTAAGGCATGCGATGAAAATCCATTTTTACTAAAAACATCAATGGTTGTATGAAAATCTACATCCTGCTTAGTATTTCATATTAGCTTTTTTCTTAAAACAACAACAAAAACTGTTGTGTTTAATTTCATTGGTTGATTTTAATCAACTTTGAACTTTGAAATGAGGGTCCAATTTCTTAGAATTTTTTTTTTTTTTTTTCTTCATTTAAGATATTTTTGATTTGGTTAAAAACATCTTCTTTGATTTATTTCTTCTAAACAAAAATGACTGCTGATTTGTTTGAAAACAAATTATTTGGCTACAAACAATGTTTTTTGATAAAAAAACAAAAAAACATCAAACATTTGAGTCAATATTGTATTTTCTCATTTTTACGGGAATTAAAAAGTTTTTTTTTTCTTTCACAATTCTTTATATTTTTACTGATTTGATCAATTATAACAAATTAAAAGATTTAAATTAAAAAAATATCAAATAAAGAAATTAATTTTTTCTTTTCAATAAAATTCTGCAATATTCAGAATTCTATTTAAAAGTCAAAACAAAAAACTCCTTTCAAGTTTATTATAAGATTTATTGAAAAATAAAAATTAAGATATTAAATTGAAAAATAAAAATTAAGATATTAAATTGAAAAATAAAATCACCAAATAAGAAGTTTTATTTCATTTTATTTTATTTAAAAAATTTTTGATTAAAGTTTTTGACAACAAATAAATATCATATTAAATATTTATTGACCCAATGGGTCATGGGTGTTCTAGTTTGATTATTAAGTCATATATAAATGACAATAAAGGAAGGTTTCCCTTCAAAACCTTCTTTTTATGTAATTATAAATTTTATATTCAGGCTAGCATTGCATGGCTTTATTATTATTTTCTATTATTAATTAATTTGTTTATTTATAACTTCTGAAGGTTTTTGGTTGGGCAGATATTGATTTATGTTCAAAGCTTATTAATATCAAACAACTCTTTGACATTTGCAGTGATTACATTGCTTTGTTGGATTTAAAGTCTCTTTCATTTCTAACCATAGAAAGTCATCCTTTATTTTCTTGATTGATAACACGGTTTCTTAACCCTTTGAAAATGACATTAATAATTATATTAAGCTAATCTCTATTCAGTTATAATTAATAAAATTCTGTACAGAAAAAGTTTACATTTGAAATGTTTCCAGTTTCAAATTTCATGTATTGTAGTTTTTTTTTTATTTTGAGGAAAATATTTTAAAACAGTTTTATTAAAGCTTTGAATCCTAGAGGCAAGAAAACAAGTCTTACTAAAAATTCTAAGAGGTCAGTTAACCTGGTTTATTGTCATTACCCTTGAGCTGATGTAATAATAAGGTTCTAATAACAATATGCTTCCATGACAAAGTATGGACTTTGTGTAGAAATCAACAGCTCAAACAATAGATATAGACATGTTTATGACCCCATGCATTTCTGTTTGCAAAGACTTCAGTCAGCATATTTAGAAGTGAGTGAAAGTATTTCATCTAATATTTTATAATTATTTTGACCATGTCAAAAAGAACAAGTGATTATAAAGTTAAGAGTCTTTACTACTATCGCAATGAATAGACATTATGCAGAAATTAAGAGAGTTTTATCAAATATTTTATAATTTTTTTTACCATGTCATCCAATCAAAAGCCAAGTTTTAATGCAGATAAAATAAACAGCAGTGATTTACAATGGAACAAATGTTTCACTTGTTGTTGGCTTCTGACTTGCTTATATTTATAGTTTGAGTCTTCAATATCACTGATAGAGCATGAATTATTTGAGTCAAGAAGATGTTTTGGCTAACGACTACGCCATTGATGACTTTGAAAGGGAAATGAGTGATGTTCATGAGGGGAGGGGCTCGGGTTATATGCTAAAATTCCCAGGGGGGGGGCAGGTTTCAAAGGATTAAATTTGGGGTCATGTTTCCTTTTTTGGAGGTAATGGAGGGTTTAACATAATGCATATGTGTGTGTGTGTGTATGTGTGTGTGTCTTCTTTTGTGTTTATGGTGTACCTCTGTTTGTTCTTATGTGGTAAAAGCTTAGATACTAGAATTGTGTTACACAAGTTCAAATCAAAACCATTCCATTCACTTTCAGGTCAGAAACCAACCAACCAATTTAGTTGTAGGGATAACACTAATTCCAAAAACCCATCAACTCAATAAGAGTAACTCATCTAGGTGAAGAGTAACACATTACAAATATTCAGTGACTTAATGAGCATTTAAAACTTGCCTTGTGCCAAGTCCTAGTCAAAAACATAACATTTACCTTGGCTATCAAGGGCAGATGGGGCTTGTTAACTCTGAACAGTAACTCATCTAGGTTTAAGGATAACATTGATTCCAAAAACCCAGGTGGATGAGACCCATCAACTCAGTTCCATACTTAGATAGGCAGACAGATTGATAGATAGATACCCAGACAGAAAAATATAGATAGACAGACAAAATGAAATTTCGATAGACACAGAAAGAAAGATAGAAATAAAAAATCTACAATTTAAGTCTTTCACTTGTTTGCGTTTAAAAATGCTTTATCTTTTTCTTTCTCTACAGATTTATATTTCCATCATCAACCATTACACCCAGTGGTGCATAGAGCAGCAACTTTTTTTTTTTTTGCTGTTTCCATAGCATACTTGTTTTATGAGAGTCACTAGTCCTTGCTCAACCCCCAACCTAGAGGAGCTTTTGAGGGCTTTCGTAATCAGTGTTGCCCTTCATCTAGATAGTTTCTCTCTCGAGTTAATAAACTCCATCTGCCTGCCATAGATGCAATGGTTTGAACTCGCATAATACGATTCCATAGTCCAAGCTTTTACCAATGCTCCAACTCACCACCTATCTTTATTTACTTGAGAGTTAATGAAATAAGGTTGATATTTTTAATAGAAAATACCAAACTCAATTTTCTTGAATCAAGTTTCAAATAGACCAATTTTAAAGTCAGGTTCTTTTATGACATTCACATTTGGATTGCTAAGTAGGAATGCACTTAATGGAATTCTTAGTTATTGGCAATAAATACACACACAGACACACACACACTCACAGACACACACATATATAAAGTAAATGATGGTCACCAGAGGCTGCTGATAACAGATTTGAATTTATTTACTATAAATGCTATATCATCAATATTGAGCACTCTAACTGTAAATCAACAGATCTTCATTGTCATAATATTAATCTGTGGAGTGAGATTGTTCATATTTATTTATAGTTTGAGTGTTCAATATCAGTGATAGAGCATGTTTATTAGTTAAGCGTAGACACAGAATCAATTATTAACTATTTATAACTAACATTCTGATCTTGATTTCTCTATTATGGACTCCTAAATAGTGTTCAAAACCATGCCTGGTATGTCTTAGAGGTTATTTTCATTTAACATGTGAACTGCTTCATTGAGCCTTTTTAAAACCCAATGTTCCTCTGATATCCTAACTCTGTCTCACAATGAGACAGAGAATAATAAGGATGAGGACAATAGTCCAAATGACGATTGTGAAATTTGTCATACTTCATCTCAAGGATTCCGAAAAATCATTTCATTTATGTTCTGCTACGTTGTTGATTGATTGATGTTTTTTACGGCATGTTAACCTTTTTGGGTCGTTTATTACTAATTATAGTTATTTTAAGCTTTTTAAAAATTTTGTTATGATTTGTAAGTTAATATTTTTCTTTTGAAGAAAGATCTAAATATAACAGTGTGGGGTGGTCGACGTGGCACAGTCAATAGGCAACCAGACTTTGGAACCGTAGTACACAAGTTCAAATCAAAGTTGCTCTGTCTACGTTGACATGTCGACTAATAACCTTGGGAAAGGTATGAATCTCCATCTTCCCCCCAGCTATGGATTAAATAGTGCAACTTGTGTTATTAAAAAACTGTGTGTATAAAAATAACGTTTATCAAGAGTAGTTGTTTTTTGACATTAAAATGACCTAAAAAGGTTGATATGCCATTAAACACAAAACAAACAAACTTAACAGTGAGGTTTAAATAGGAAATCTATTTTTTAAGTAGAGAAAAAATTTAATTGTATAGAGTCTTAATTTCCTTCAAGATTTTGTTTTGGTTGATATTGTTGAATAAATCTTTTAGGTCTTTTAACTGGAAGTATTTTGATCGAGTTGACATCAAGTTATAGAAGTTGATTAGTATCTGTACCACTTTGGACTAAGTTTTATATTCTTTATAGTAGGTTATATGAAATTGTGTCATCAGTCTTTAAGGATTTCTTCAGGGAATTTCAGCAAATGTAATTTAACTATTAGCAAATTTCTTAGAAGAAGGTTATAAAAATGATAAGAAAAATCATCTTTGTGGAGAATCATCTCTCCTAAAATATTTAAGGATTTTGTTTCTTTCTGATTTAGATAATAGTTCTTCAGGAAATCAATTTTATTTAATGTTTAAATGATTGATTCATTATTAAATTAAACATTGTCGTAGGCTGCGGACCCAAAGGTCACCCACCACTCTAGATTTTTTATTCCACGACTTCCAAAAATAGGCAAACGAATGCTAAGACTCACGTACAAAATACTATTTCTGAACCAAGTGTAGATTATTGCTAATGCTCGCTGTGCTCTCTGCAAATTGTAAAAATGTAATAAGTTGTTTGTTAGTTTCGAAATAATGTACCACCAAACACCTCAATCACACTATTATTCACTAAGCATCGTTAAGACGCGAACGGATTAATTCCAGAACTTGTTATTCATTTCCAGAAAATAACCCGACTTGCGTTACCCTACTATGTATGTCTTGTTCTTTTGATGTATGTTTTCTTTTCTTTCAAATCAATAAAATTTCAATCTAATAATTCATACCAATTGGTTGACCAACCATTCGTATTAAAACTGTGAATGCTTCTTGAGCCTGTAGTGTTGTTTTTCGATTCTCACTTTTTCTAGAAAGCTTTTTTGAATAGCAAACAATTAGTTGTAAAAATTCTTAATTAATAAGTTGTTGCATTTCATATATTTGATATTAATTTGATTTTATTCTATCGCTTGTTAATATAGATTTCGATTGTATTGATTCTTTAAGGACAGTATGTGTGAGTGTGGTGACAGTGACACCTGTGGCTTTTGGAGTAAGTGAAAGTGACAAGAAGCTCAAATAAGGAAATAATTATCAAACTATCGCTTATTCACAAGAGTGGTTTTTCTGGTTTTATTTTAACATCTAAAAACTTTTTCGAATAAAAACTAAAATATGAATTTGTTGATCGACTCACAATTAAAAAAAAAAGTCCAATCAAAAGAAAAGAAGAACTCAAAAAAGAAAAGATAAAAATCAAAAAGAAGACAAAACTCCCATGATGCTTTGCTTCTAATTTTCTTGTCAAATATTCAAAATGGCGAAGGAGTTATAATCCAGTTAAGGTACTTGAATACTTGTTTTGATATTTATTCATTATTTCCATCTTTAATTTACTCTAAGATTCTTATCAATTGTTCAGTTTATCTTCAATCGTCGTCTGAAGAATTTTCACTGTTAGTTTGTTGATGTATCAATATTTCTTAATAACTTTCTCATGTCCCATATTGACTTCGTTGACGTTTTGTGTTGTTGTTGTTGACTGTTGTTGTTTGTTGTGGACTTTTTACTACTTCTACTAAAATAAATGTCGTCTGTCTTTTAATTTGTCATTTTTAGAAATTAATTATGTTTTTAATTTAGGTTTTAATTTCTTTAATTTTTTTTCAATATTTTTATTGGTTTTTGCACTAGAAGCAATATCGTACGTACATAGTTTGTCCGTTAATTATTGATTTTTTTCAAAGAAAATCATGTTGACATTTTGTGTGAGGGGGGGGGCTTTAAAAATACAAAATAAATAAAAATCTATTTTATCAGTTTAAGAATCTCAAGAAAGTATTTTCTGTTTAATTAAAAGTCAGTCAATTCTGTTTGTAAGAAATATACAAATCAATCAATGAAATGAAATCGCCGAAAAAATAAATTCATGAAATGGGGGATCATTTTATGAATGAAAAAGCTTTTAACAACAAATAAATACAAGCTTCCGTTGGTGGGTGTGCGTGTTCATCTTTAGTTGTGTTTTCTGTGTAAATCGGTGACTACAAGTGTCATATAAGTGTCTGAATGTCATTGTACTGACGGTGACACAACTCAACACACATTATCATAAATTTTCAATTTAATAAAATCCAAACATCTTTATATTCGCGTAGTCGGTGTACAGACAGTCGGTCTTTTATTTTCACTTTATTTAATTTATTGTTTTCCTATTCGTAAAAACACTTTATCTCGCGAACTTACCCCAATATTTATGATTTATTATTATTATTATTATTATTATGTGAAGGCCTTTTTTACTACGTATGTTTATTTTTCCTACTACTCCTGTCCTGTAGTTGTTACTACTACTACTCCTACTAATATCACGGTTGTAAAACCTATAAAAAATGTTTTTCTTTACAGCTGTGTTTCTTGATTCTACCTTCAAGTGCTTCTTCTTTGTAGATTTCACATCGCAAATGACTACAATTTGATTTATGATTACATATTTTCCATTATTGAAAACCAAAATTATTTTGCTGAACTGTTTAGACGTAATTCTTCTTTATCTTCTTCTTACCTGTACGTTTTATTTGGAACAACCAACAGACACAGAATATTCTGGAATATATTTATGAAAATCAAAGCAAACAAAAAACCGGTAATTTATTTTAATTAAATTTATAGAAAAAAATACAAAAATAGACAAAAAAACATTTTTAGCATTATTTTATTGATTTTGTTATCTTTTTCGATTTTCAAGATGTGTAGGTGGTTGTAAGGAAAGCATGTTTTCTCTTTTTTTCTTACCTTCATTCATTTATTGTTAAAATAAATCAATGAAATGCCATTTTTTCCATTCAAACTCAAAATGGTTGTTGGTTGAAGTTAGATTATTGACAGATTGAAAAAATGATTTTTTTTATTAATATTTTTGTGGCTGCAGATTGAAAAAAAAAAAAATTCTATGAACAAATATCCACCCACAATTCTACCAAAAAGTAGCCTGAATTTTCATTTTAAACAATTTGGTTGGACTAACCATACCTGTGGATCTTTATTTAACAAAATTACCGACTGGTCATTCCACAGCCGTTCTTTGAGAAGACTATTGCGAAATATCGGTGTGTCGTCCTCCTCCTGCTGTTGCCTTTAGTCTTAAGAGGGCCGATATATCGACCCTTTAGGTTTCAAATAATTAAAAAAAAAGTAATATCTTTGAAATTTGATTTGAACTTCCCCCACTTTGTCTTATCCAAATTGGCAACAGACTTTTTTGGTGGTTTTTTAGTTTGGATTATCTCGTTAAAAGTCCTGTCTGTTGTTCCCTAGAATCCTTACTCACCACCACCGTCTTCACAGGATCTTGTGACTACTGACTGACTGACCGACTGGACTAACTTTAACTCATCCTGAATAATTTCATTTCTTTTTATTAACTAAATTATTCTCAGATCGTATTTTGTTTATTACATAGATTTAAAAAAAAAAGAAAAAGTTATTCTAGTTTGGCTCAAGCTTGAAAAAAATTAATATTGTTGGGTTAAATTAATTCGATTTAAAAGCGGATTTTTAAGACCCTTTTTATATTTTCTTGCTTCAAGGCTTTTTGTGTTTAACTCCAAATTCTTAAAATTCGTGATTATTTCAATATAATTTGTCCACACATTACAAGAATCCAACTTTATTTCAGAGTAAGAAAGTAAAAAATAATCATACCTTACACAGAGCACACACACACACACACACACACACGGTTAAATCGACTAATGAATTAATTGACTGTAATATATCTCACCTTCTGTCTTGTACCTTCTCTAATTATCACAATATAATCACACATTGAATGTTTGTTGAAACTTACTTGCATTTTCCCGGCTCTAAAAACTGTTGTTGTAATTCGATAGCAAATAATTATAAAATCTTTCATTAGCCATGAATTGATTATGAAATAAATTTCATTTATTCATAATTTTTTGTGTTTGTTGTGTAGACACTTACACAACGCGATACAAAGCCAACCAACAGGTCAATATTAAAATATTGTGTTGGTAATAATGGTACTCTCTGCTCTCTAGGTGAAAAAAGTGAACCATATGGCGGCAATTACGTTGTTGTTAAAGCATTTCGAATTAAAGGCAATCAATTGTATAATAATAAGATTATTATTTCTTTTATTTTCCTACAATACTTCAATAATTTGAAGTTGCCTCGTTTCTATCATTTCTAAATTTCTTACTGCTTTTTCTTCCAAGGTTGACGTTTTTGGAAATGGTTTTTTTTAAAGCGAAAAGAATCCATTATGAGCATCTTTAATTACTACAAAACTTATTGCTTTTATTATCAGTTTTTAGCCTTTCAGAAGTGAAAATTGATAATAAAATTATTTTCTTTTTTAATCAAGGTTTTTATTTACTTTTCTTTCTTTATTCATTTATTTTAATGTGCTTAGATTTGCCCACATATTCACCATAATGGTTTGACTTTTGATATTAGTGTGTGTTTTTTAGTCACACTCAACAACAACAACAACACACCAATTAACCAACAAGAAACACTGTATGCACACCTGCCTGCACCAGTAAGAAGTGCACCTGCACCACCACCACTACTATCATTATTTTATTTCTATTTTATCATGAAATTTGCCGGTCTTACTGTTGGGTGATAGTTTATTATTTTGGGTGTATTGTAATTAATTCTTATTGATAAGAAGACTAAAAAGAAACGGTAATAATATGCGTACTTTTGTTGCCTTCGAACCAATCTGGAAGAATGGAAAATGGTGGAAGAAGAAGAAGAACTTCTTAGTTTAATGAAAAAAAGCAAACAATAAAAAAAAAACAGCTGTTTTATTTTCATTTATTTTTCTTCTTTGTCTTCTTCACCTTTTTACATTTTTTATTTAACAAACCACAAACGCATTAGTTTTCCAGTCATTTTTCATTTTTTAATGAACAATTTTATAAACAGATGTTTTTGTTGCAATAATCATTAGGTTTAGTTGCAATTCATTTAACGTATATTTTCTTTGACTTTTAAAATCAATATCTAGTGGTAACTTCATTGCTTTTTTTACTTTCATAAAAAATGAAGGATTTTTCATTTTAACTTTCATTATCTTAATAATAATAATAATAATAATAATGAGTTGTTAAAAGTTAATGCTGACTTTTTACATTCACTGACCATTTTTCTGTTTTATTATCCTTTTTTTTATAATTTTATTTTCAAGAAGGACCTTTAAACAACCCATTGAGGTTGATAAGTAAAAAAAAAAAAGAAATATTTTAAAATTCTCCTTGTTTAACTTGTAATGCCAAAGAAAACTTCATTTTTTTGTCATTCTGTTTGCTCAGCTGATGTTGTTGCACTTATTTTTCTTCTTTCTGACAAATTGCAATTTTTAACAACCTTTTTTTTCATCATTTTTCTGCGTTTCAGCCTTTTTGCATTGTATTTTAAAATATCTAACTTCAGAATTTAGGATTATTCGAAATGCGGTGGTTGTTGTTATTGGTGATGGTGGTGCTAGTTAAGAATTATAATAGAAGATAAAGAAAATTAAGTTAAAATATTTTTCATTGATCATTAATTTCTGTGGTAAATTATAGAAAATGTTTCAGTGGAAAGTAAACTGACTTTTTTTAATTGATCTGATAAAAGACAGGTGTTTACAGAGGACAGGGTTTTCTTTATTTACTGTGTAGGTGGGGTGGATGCATTTGCATTGAAGTGCAATTGCAGAAAAGTGCAATAATCTTTTAGGCTTGAAATGATCATCAAGTATAAATCAAAAGATTAGTGAGTTTTAAATAATTGCTTTAATCCTTTTTATCTGCTGTCTGCACATTGCATTTATTGAAATTTTAATTCTCCATATGTTTAAATTCTCTTTTTAGTTAACATAAAATGGATTGTAAAAGTTTGTGAAAAATACATTTTTATTATTGTTATATTTTGATCATTTCTTCAAAATATTTATCAGAAGATCTGAAACAAGAAATTTTTCAACATTAATAATATAAAAAAAAACTATTTGAATACAATGATACAAAAAATATCTTTAAATTCCTAAAAGAACTAAAAATTTATCAGAAGAACTGAGCAAAGAAAGATCTTAAATAACCCATAAAGGTTGATAAGTAAAAAAAAAATCATCCAAAAATTCTATAATATTGTAGATTTTATCAATATTTTTGTTTAATGACATTTTACCCTTTTTTTTCTTTCCTTCGTTGGTAATTTTTAATGAGAAACAATGAAAAAAAATTGATTTTCTTAATGAATTATTGTTTTATTATATTTGAAGGCTTTGTATCATTTATTTTCATCAATTAAGTTTAATAATTCCTTCAACTTTACAAAACTTAAGCTTTTTATTTTATTGAATTGTATTGCTATTATAATTCTTCTACAATAATTCATTGAACCTGGTTTCAAAAAAATGAATGATAATGAGGCTTTTATCATTGAGTTCATCCATGACTAATTAAAATCCACTTTTATATTTTCTGGTTTAGTGTTGTGAAAAGGGCTATGCTTAGGAGCCCTGCATAGCCCATGATTGCACGGGGGAGGGGATATGCAAAGCCCTTGAAGCTCTGTGGATCTATTATAAGGAAAAAAAATTGACAAAATAATTATTGGGATTAACTGGAAAATTATTAACATATATGTTAAAAG
>JAUZSX010273320.1:0-14941 GCA_034780655.1 Idiosepius hallami
ATAATATACTTAATCATAAGGACTGAAATATTTAAAAACTTAGATTCTAGAAGTGTCTCCATTCGTTTAATGAGTTTATTTTTTCATTAAATAATGAATGTAAATGCACCTAAAATAAAATTGTAATCAATAGAAAGATCAATAACAAAATTACATTTTCTGATTTTATATATTAATATATTTTCACCAATGATACGGCTGGCTTGTTCTAGTGAAAATAAAAACAAACAACTTTATATCAACATTCAAAATGGCTTTTTTTTTTCTTTTTTAACTTTTATAGCAATTAGATTAGATAGGAAATGGATCCTAACAAAAGTTCTTATGAGTTGTAAAGACTTCCTTCATCACTGCAATATCAAGATTCTTAGAATTAAATATCCTTTCTCTAAAATAGCTTAAAAAGTCACTAAAATTTTCAATTTTTTCTATCAAAATTTCTTATAACTCAGGTCCATAAATGCCATTAAATAAATGTATCTATAAATAGTAAGTAATAGGTGGGTCATTCCAAGTCAATTTACCAGGCCATTACATCTGACACTAAAAATATTTGCTCACCCAAAAGCAAATCTCCCAAAACATCAATTATATACCTATCACCTTAACCTCAGTCTAGAAAAAATGTGGATGTTTTTTTTGTTTTTTTTTTATTCTAAAAAACACTGAAATTTCATGACATTTTCTGGTGTAAATTTAGGAGCAAAATATTTAAATTTTACTTCCCAATATTTGTGCCAATAAAGTAATTTAATGTCGGTGGGTGCAGATTTCAACTTTTTTTTTATGTTTTGACATAGAAACAACTAAAAACACCAATTCCTAATTTCATACTTCATTTGAATATAGAAATTTATATTTCATTCATAAATCTAAAATTATTTTGAAATTTAAAAGAGAAAAAAACATAAAAAGGCTAAATTCCTAATTGGTGTAAAACTTGCATTCCTGACGATTTTGTGTTGATTTACATTTTTTCGAGCCTGAAATCGAGTCATACAACTTTACACCTTAGTATTTGATAATCAACGGAATCTGCCTTGTCTGATATACCAACAACTTGCTTCAATCAACTAGCCTGACAATAACTCCAGTAATGTTTGTTGGCTGTGAGAAAAGGAAAATCAAGGAATAAACAACTGCTGTTTTTATTTATGAAACAATCAATGATGCTAGTCAGAAAAGTTTTGTTTTTTTTTTTCATTGGAGATAGACTTTTGTATGTTGACAGTTTAATTTTTGTCAACACCAAGAGATAGTTCTTATAATTTTTCATGTGCATAAGTAAAAAAAATGCTTGACTTTAGGAAATATCATCATCATCATTAGATACTTACTTGTGATTTTGTATCAACATTCTGTAGATTAGCTCCAGTATTACAATTCCAGAAATGAATATGACGATCAGCTGTGCCTCCACCACTAGCCAATAAACGTGGTTGCCATGGACACCAAGCTAAAGCCTTAAATGAAAATGGGAGTTTCAATGATTAAGAATCTCTGTGTAATGGCATACTGACCTATTCATGTTGAACTAGCACTAATCATTAATTTTGCTATATAAGTTTGGGTGAACTTAAAGAAAATTTGGAATTAACAAGTGATTCATAAATCCACCAAACAAGATACTAATTAACAGAACATATCACAAAGTCCTAAAAGCAAATCTCCACTAAATTTAGATATTTTAACTAAACCTAGATATTTTTAGTATCTAGGTTACTATGTCACTAAATGCTCTTTTAACATAAATAAAATATAAATACTTTATCTTTACTACTTCTATCAAAATAATTTTGTAGTTTTATTTTTTTATGACCAACTTTTTAAAATAGATTTTAATTTTTGGTACCCACCAGCACTACCATCACTATTATCTAAAATAGTTTCAACATAGCACAAAAGACAGAAATTTGATTAATTCTCTTACTTTAACTGCAGCCTGATGGTGGTTAAGTGAATACAAAGCCTGGGCCTGAGAGATGTAACGGCCTGGATCTGCTGACCAAATATTCAAAAGATTGTCATTTCCACCACTAGCCAAAAAGGAACCATCTGGAGACCATTTCAGACCACACACTTCTTGTGTATGTCCAGCCAAATTGCCCTGCTGGTGTTGAGCCACACGAACATCATGGTGATGAATGTGACCACTTCGAGAACCACTGAAAAATAAGATACATCATATCACACCTAGCCAAGAACAAACTCGTACATTCTTGTTTCCTAATGTTTGACAGAATGTAATAAGGAAAATAACATTTAAAATTAAACAGAATTTTTTTTTAATAACTTGAATTTTTAGTCTATTTGTACATTAATAAGAAAAACGTTACATTTAGAGTTGCCTCCCTTATTTCTAAACAGAAACAAATACCTGCAGTGTATCTGATAATGGACTAGTTCTCCAGTAATACTAGAAATAGGATTGCCCACATATTCGTAATCAATACTAATTAACAAAAAGTATAAAGCCAATATAATTCAACTTCTCATATTCAAATATTTCTAAAAATAAATGATAAAATAATAATGTAGTGATAACATGAAAATTGAAAAGAACCTGCTTAAAATGTGTGAATTCCATGAGAGCGATCCAACACGTCCAGAATGACCGGTCATTGTTCGAAGTCTCTTTTCTTGGAAAACATCCCAAATCTGGAAAGAAAAAGATGAAAAACAACAGTTTTATACATCAAATTAAATTTTTTTATCAATTCCCAAATATGTTATTTAAACTGTCCTCATCAGTAAATTGTTTGACAATAAATAAATCAATCTTGGTCCACTTGTTCAAACTGGAAAGTAACTAAGATCAAACCTTTAGTTTTTGTGCCTTGATTGGCTTCATATACAAAAAGGTTGCTATTTGTGAAAAGTTATGAACTAGGGTCCTTAATTAAGCAACTAATAAAAACATGAGAAATTGAAGCTATCGAATCAGGTTTTTCATTATTAGCCACTGAAATAGAATATTAAATAATCATAATAGAAAACCCAAAAACCTTACTAATGATAGAATAAAGAAAATACTGCAAGTTTAGACATAACCAAATACTAAAGTTTTTAAAGTCACCATTTGATGAATTTTAACACAGCCTTTGCATTTGCTCTTTCTTTCTAGAAAGCAATTATTTTATTTATGGTATTTGATAAAATATTAATATCAAAGAGATTGCTACTCTCCCTCTCATATATAAGAAAATTAAGTATGTATGGTAATATTTTCAAGAAAATAAAACCAATTGATTTTTCTATATTCAAGCATCCTTATTTTTGATTTTTTTTTTAGTTTTTAGTTATTTAAAAATAAACTAAAATCAATTTTTAATCAACTTTTACCAAATCTTAGTAAAACATGAGGGTCACCTGATTTAATGATTAAGAAATGAATTATTTTTTTAGGAATTAAAAAGTTAATTGATGAAATATTTAACAGGTAAAGTGTCAGAGAAATTTTACCTAACTCAAAATATACAAAACAAATTGTCATCTTTTAAACTTAGATAAATTCTCGTTAAGTAGAAAATATTGAAAAGGAAAAAAATCTCAAAGCAATAGAATATTCTTAGACATTTATGAATGTGATTAAAACAAACAATATTCTTATGCAAACTTTAATAAATCAAAAATGCTAAATACAATTGTTACTTCATTACCAAATTCAATTAAAAACCTAGTATAAAACCATATTATTAGCATCAATAGAAGAGTACTATTTATTCATTTAACATCCCATTTAGAAAATAAATCTCAATACATGAAAACAAGTTTAGTGGATAAAAAATTCTTTTTTAGATAAATTAGAAGGAACTTATTCAACATAACAAAGAAAAGAAAGCTCAACCCTTAGGGTTAAATAGAATATTGATGATAAAAAAAGAAACCTATGCATTGAATTTATATGCAACATTTCTCTATTTTACTCCAAAAATAATAAGACTTACTTCTACAGCCCCTTCACTGGTACCAACAGCCAAAAAGTTACCCTCTTTGACCCAACTAACTGAACTAATGTAGGCTTCTGGACCTTCCATTTCAGTCAGTTGAGTAATTTGTCCTGATCCAGCATTCCACAGATAAAGATGACCACCAAGTGCAACAGCAAGCTGATTGTTCACAGACCAATCAAGTAGATTTAAATCTAAAATTTATAAAAAAAAAAAAATAAATAAATAAATTCTAAAAAGGATAAATGATAACTATTGGCTCTATAACAACAATTATCCCATTGAGAATAACATAAAATATTAAGAATTAGAATGGAATTTATTTTTAAATAGTAAAGAAATAAATTAAAAAATCTTTTTTTTTATTTTTAGAAATTTACAAAAAAATAACGAAGGACTAAAACTGTTTCTGTAATTTTACAGGTTAACATTTCTGTTGATAATTGATAAAAAAAACAAAAAAAACCCAGTTCATTTGCAGTTTAAGTGTTACTATCATTTTTAGCATGAATTCAATGCTTCATTCAATTTTACAAGAGTAGTTATGAAAGATTGAAATTTATTTTCTGTTAAACTGATTAAATTTCCTCAATAAGTGTGTGTTAGATGAAATTTAAAATTAAATCTTACAATAGTCATCTAAAATTTCAGGAGCATCAAGGATTCTGTCGGGCACTTGTGGAATATGTCTGGTTACTTTTTTAGCCCGATCACATTTGCCAGAACTGTATAAAATCTTCAGATTGTTCTGATGACCTAAAGAACAAATAAAAATTAAGTTTTGAATAAAAACTTCAAATCAAAAACAGAAATTTGAGACTTGACATATACAGGTGTGGCCATAAGTTGCTTTACCTAGTTTTAATAAAAAACACAAAATTCGAAAGGATTTATAAACAAAAACATAATTAAATTTACATCTTTTACATCTTATCTTCTAATGAAATTGTCTCTTCTAGCTGAATGACATTTGTGCTATTTTTAGCTATTACTATTTAACCTTATTATTATTATTTAACTAGCTCATTGTGTCATTTTGTTTATTGTTGCTGGCGAAATTGGCATGGCACGACAATTAACTCTTAAGCAATAGTGGTTGAAGTATGATAGAAATCCAACAGCTACTACTGCAACATTGACACTTAGTTTCCTAACGACGTTCCTCCATAACGACAATCAATGCATGCTTTGGCTAATAAGTTTCACGAGACTGGCTCTGTAACTGACAAGACGTGGGCGCCCTAAGAATGTGAATACTGATGAAAATAAAGAAAATGCTAGAACTTTCTATCAGAATGCACCATCAACATCTGCAGAGAAGAATCAAGTTTTGTATTGATTCTAAAGAACAACACTTTGAAGATAAGATGTTATTGTTTTCATGCTTTTGTTTTGAAATCATTACGAAGACTAAATAAAAGTTGTATCATTTGAATTGTGTTTATTATTATTACAACTAAGTAAAGCAACTTATGGCCACCCCTGTATTTTAGGAAGCTTGAGACACTAAATCACTTAACTGTGGCTGTTAATGTAGATAGTTTGCTGTTCGGCTTTGACATGCTAATTGGGATGGATATAATTAAAATGCTGAGTGAAATTCACATAAGTTATCTTTTTAATGACAGCCATATGCTCAATCAGAATAGTTCAACATCATATCAGGACTTGAGTAGCATTATGGAAGTGGTCAAGCAATCAGCCACCCAATGGACTTGGTAATAAGGTTCTCATATCCTATGTCCCACCATGTTTGACAATAGTACAGGCATAAGCTAGAAATATGTTTAAACAATGGATGACTGCCTATTCACAGGAGGAACTTGGGCCTTTCAAAAGGCCCAATTTCATTAATAGCCATCTTTTAACAAAATAAGTAAAGTATGCTCAATACTGAATTTTTGTTAGATATACATCAAGACTTATCCACATTTTTTAAAAAAGCCTGCTTTTAACTTCAATTATGCTGAGGACGGTGCAATGTGTATGTGAAAGAAAAGGAATCGCACAAACTTAAGAGAGCTTGATGCAATGCTAAAAGGTGAAAACATGATGTAGAAAGCGACTTCCAACTGATTTTGCTTGCACCAACAGATTGCAGCCACCTTTACAGGGAAGTGGTAGGATGCTAATCAGGTGGCACTTTTTAAGTAATGGGGAGATTGATTAATTTTATTATTGCGCAGTCATGGAATTGTGGAATGATGTCATTTAAGTGTAAAAGTGATTGCACAGAGGAAATAGTGCACTCTAATGGAAGGAATTTATGTCACCCCCCCCCCACCCGGATAATGTGTTGCCATTGACTGCCTCAAATAGCATAGTTTGTAATATGCAAGCAGAGTACCAGAAGTATAAAAAAAAAAAATGCTAGCTTCTTGACTGTTTGATTAGTTTGATTGAAGAAAAAAAAAAACTATATTTTACCTTCTGGTGCTGTTGGTGGTTTAGATTTGTAGGAGATGATTTTTGAGCTGAGGATCTCCCCATTCAAATTTTCATTCATAATTTTTTGATATTCATGTTGAGAGGGGCTCATAGCCTGGTCTGTAGTGGCTATATTCTCATTCATCACTTTGTAGTAACCTAGCTCAAACTGAGTTGAAGCTCTGTTTGGAATAAAACGGTCACCAGCTGTAGGAGTTTTGGGCGTTTTAGGAGTCTTTAATTGTTTTTTAAATTTACCAGAACTTGATTTACCTATGAAAAAAAAAAAATAAAAAAATAAGAGAGTAAGTTTGTTTTTTTAATAACCTTTTCCAAGATAGAAACTATACAACTAGATTTTCAAGTTTTTTTTTTAAATGGAAAAAAAATAAATTGGGAAAGGTTTTAGTTTTATTTACATCCAGCTATGGGTTAAATAGTGCTACTAATGTTATTAAAATAAAAAATGTTTTGTTAAATTATCATTCTTAGCAATAAACAACTGAAAAAGGCTGCTTTACTCTCCCCATCCCCCCAAAAATCAAAATCTAAGCAATTTTTCCATGCTTCTCTTAAAACCCATATGTTTATGTGTGCGCATGCATATGTAGACAAACATACAATATGAAGTTATGTGTTCTCAGTAGAGATCAATATTTTAATGATATTTACGGGTATACCAAGAAAAGGGAAAATTTTACAAGGAAGCTAATTTTATTTTTAAAACTGATCCGTTGAAAAGAGATTGATAGGGATCTACCTTAACAAGTAAACCTTATGTAAATTGGCATGCCAAAGGTATTTCTTAAATTGTAGTAAAAACAGTGAAAAAATAATTTTAAAACTTACAAGCTGCAATCAAGGATGCTTAAGTATCTAATATTATAAAGCTTCTAATACTGCTGGAATTCATAACAGATTGTTTTTGTCTACATAATCTTTTATGGATCCTTTTACATTTCTAGATATAAGTTAATTCCAAAGGTAGACATAACTAAGAAATTGGGATTTTAACTTGCATATTTCCAAAATTGTACACATCCACCATGCTAGGGGTTTACCTCAGGATGCCATAGCATATTAATATATTTTCCCTAGTTTCAAAAATCATTCAATTAATAACAGGTCATTTAGACATGTATTGTAAACAGTGACAAAAGAATTTAGTATATAAGTGACACAGTATGGCCACATTTTTGTTTTTTCGTTTTATAAAAGAACCACTATTTTTGGTTTTAAATGATTTTCAAAATAAAATCAAGGAATTGATTTTAATCCAATTTTCAGTATCTTTAATATGCACCAATTTTTTTTTTAACGTTACAGATTTCTCATTTCTTAATTTGCTAGCCCTCCTTATTTCAAGGTACTACATTTTGTTTAATTAACCTAAATTTCTTAATAAAAGTTAAAATGGTTTTAATAGGAAAATAAATTTTGGCTAAAGCAAAACACTATGAACTTTCTCAACTTTGCCATCTAAACTGTCTTAATGTTAGTATTGTTTTAAGGAATATCAAAGATGACGGGGTATCTTTTAGTATAATGGTTTAATGAAGGTGATTGATAATTCATTCTCATAAAATTTGAAAACATTTTACATTAATATCTCACGTGATTATTTAGAATTATAAATTTATTATTATAAGACATTCATTTTTTTTAAATTACTTTTCTTTTTAAAGGGGACATAGAATTTTTATAGTAAATTAACATACCTGAAAAATTATTAAACATTTGACATCTTTAATTAACAGTAAAATTTGTAAAAATAACTTAAATGAATATTTAAAGTAAGAACACTTATCAAAATTCACCAATTCTAATTAGAAAAAAAAAAATCTTTGGATTTATTACCATTACTTTTTGGAGTTTTAGTGGCTACAGGGGTTTTATTCTGGGATAGATATTTCATTGGTGTTTTCTCCCCCAATGCACTACAATCAATGGAGATATTTGTAACACTTCTGTTTCGAGATTCACCAAGTTTTTTACACGGTCTCCGCTTGTCAGAGGCCACTGGTAAATCCATCCGAATTGCATGGTTTATCTCATTTTCCAAATTGAAGTGGGCCATTGTAATAACTACAAGGGAAAAATAAAAATGGGTGAAAATGAAAAAGAAAAACAAAATGTGAGTTTGTTCACAGTTCATTTTTTTAAATGCATAAATATTTATGGTTAAAAATAGTAAAAAAAAAAAAAAGAAAAAAAAGGAATCTTTGTTCAAGTTTTCTGAAAAAATAGCTAGGATCTGGTAATAAAGCCAAAACTCAAGATTTTATCATAAAAAATGAACAAAAATTGATAAGCTTTTTCGGAATCCTTGGGATGAGGCTTGAATAATTGTAAAAAAATTGATAAGCTTCCATAACTACATTAGGAATATCTAAAGTTTTAGCCAAAAAAGAATCACTAATTTTTTTAATAAAAATTCATGTAGGTTATAATTTTTTTAGGAGGGATTTAAAAACATTTTTCAAATAATTTTTAGAAACAGATAAGCTGACAAAATTCTTAGTCATTAATGAAGAAATTACTTTTGGTAATCAACAGCACCATTAGGCTTGACTATGGCAAAAATCAGAAGTTATAATTATCTGTCAGTAATTTTGAAATTTTAGTTTTTCTAAAAAAGGCCAACTACAAACAAATCAACTATTCATCATCAGCTTTTTATTAAGATTTTTTTTAAATCATTTCTAAGGCTTTGACGAACTTATTTCTTTTAACCAAAAATGTATAACTGAATATTTCTAGTTCAGGAACAAAATGTCAGGTTTCAATTTTTTTTTTTCTTTTTTTTTTTTTTCAATAAATGTAAAAATGGATAAACAAAAAAATAAAGCTAGATGTTTGTTGAAAAAAAAAAAAAAAGGTTATTTATTAGTTGCTAGATTCACATTGTGAACAATTAAATATTTGTGACTTACAATTAATGAACAAGGCACATATGAATGTAGATAATATCAAGATTTCCAAGAGACACGAAAAAAGAACTTAATTTAGATCAGTTAAATAAGTTGTTTCATATGATGGAAAAACTAAAGTAATGATTATTGAAACTGACAAACCTTGGAAGAAGCACGCAAATGTATTAACAACTCATTGCTGTGCTACAGAGAAACTTTTAAAGAGAAAACGGAAGGGTGTTTAAACCTACTTTTTATAATTTTTTAAAAGAAATAATTACATATGTATTATTTTTCAATAAACAAATTTTGAATCTTCATTTACACATTCTATCTTTTAATGCTTTATTAGAAAGAAAAAAATATTTTTCAAAAATTGACAAATAAATTAATTTATACTATTTGATTAACATAATTTCAGTTTTTATGGTGGTTTATTTAGATTAAATAACCATATTAAGCAAATAAATATAAAAATATATAAAATAGATTCTTTTATCCAATTTACTAAAATTCCATATCCACTTCACTCAATGCCACAATATTGATTTCATCATTTAGGAGTTACATTGTTTCATAATTAAGGAGTTGTGGTCTAAGTGACACTAATATTGTAATTTAAGAAGATTTAATTGCTGTAAAAAATAGAAACTTCTCTTCAAAAAAATTGTATGATGGTTTTTGGTTGCTGAAAGAAATTCCTGAAAGATATCCTAATTTATGAGAGGCAAACTTTATTTCCTTGGTGGCCTTAGGTGAATGCAGATTTAGTTCAGTTTCTATTGTTCTGTAAGTTGTATCTCACCAAGACAATATTAACCTACTGAATTAATTTTTATGAGTCTATGACGGTTTTAAATGCCTGAAGCAAAAAAATTCTGAAAACTTAATTGGCACATTGAATGATAATAGCAGAAACTAGTATTCTTCCAAGTACATATGAGCCATGAGGATGTTTAGAAGATAATTGGAGGAATTTGACCAACCAGCCTCAAATTTGATCAATCGAATTTTATTGTGGTTCTATGTTTTTCTTGAGTGAAGTTTATATTAAAAATCTACTCTTAAAAATTATCAAATTCAATATGTATGTTAAATGAATTATTTTCCCATTTTTAGTATTGATATATCGCCAATATTTTATAACGCAAATACTTAGATGTTGAGAAAGCAAAACTTTCACTTTGAACATGGTTCAAGAGGTTCTAAAATCAGATGAAAAATATGCTTAAACTTTTTAAAATCTTATATGACAATTTTTTTGTTATTGCCAAAATATTTATAAAATATGAAATTGTTTTCAACAGATTTTTTTTTACAACATAACTTGTTGAAATGAATTATGTAACTTAACTTTGATAAACACCCAAATTGTCAGTTTACATTGTTTTCACAGCATAAAAACCTTTTTCGATCATTTAAACCAAAGAACAATTATTTTTAATAAACATTTTTTGTGTCAAAATATATAGCTTTGAATCCATAGTTGGTGAAAATGAGATTTTTCATCTTTGCCGAGTCCAAATGATACACGAAACTAAGTTTAGTTGTCATATATTTTTAATAAGATTCAAGTTTAAAAAAAAAAAAAAAAAAACAGAGCAGAGAAATGAATAAAACTTATGTTAAGGAAAGATTTCAAATACCTTTACCACTTTTTTTTTCCATTTTATTTCTGTTTAGTCGATTATTATCGATAGGAGTCTAAACTTGAAAGTTTAGTGTACAATCCAATTGATAACTATTAAGAAAAACTAGAAAAAGATCATTATTTAAAGAAATTCAGGCATTTTGTAATTTTTTACAGTCTCATCATCATCACAGACAGACAGTCCAGCAGTAGCACTCACCCTCAGTCAGTAATCCAACTAGACGTAATATAGATTTCGGAAACGATTAAAGGATCTGCTAACAATTTCCGTCGCAAATTGTTAGCCCACCCCCAACATACCATAGATTTATTTGCGACAAACATTAATTTTAATCCCAAAATAATCCACTTCTTAAATTATCCTCGTGGTTTATATTAACACATATCGTAATTTTAAATAAATATCAAGCCGGACTGATATCTAAAAAAACTAAAACTCGAATGAGCAACAGCCAGCCCAGACAGAAAAGATATTGTTGCTGGTTGAGGTTGCATTATTGCTTGGATAGACTTTAAAGTGAAGTATGTGTAGTGACAGTGATGTGAAAACACTTATTTACAAGTATAAATTTATTTGAAAAGAATTCAAAATTACTGATGACAACTTTATAGCAAAACATGAGCGTTACAGACTAAATTTTCAGAAGCTTTTCTAAACATTTTTTGCTGCTTAATGTTTTTTGGTTCCATACTGTCCATGCTCCAACCAACACAATTTACCGCCGACTTATAAAAGTTACCAAGTAGCCATTCAGAGTGGTTATTTTAAAGGAACATATTAAAGCCAAAATATGTGTGTCTTCTTTTGTCTCATGTCAGGGCAAATATATCGGCCTCTTGGCGGTCCAAAGGTTTAAATTAAGGGTGATGCCAGAACACAGAACAGTGAAAACGTAAAGAATAATTATCGATAAATTGGTTTTGCTTGTATCCCTTATGTTCAGTGGAATTTCGATTGAATTAGTGGCCTTTTTTTACGAGTTTTTCTTGTTCGGACAATGAACGACAAACAACCATCTAAATTTATCGTAATTTTGGAAAGTAGACATCACGTCATGTATGTCCACTGTAAAAATATGACTACTAAAAATATTTTTTCATATAAATCCATCTAAGTTATTATGGTTTATAAATTAAAATATATTTTGAAAATTAATTATCTTAGAGTCGGTTTTAGAGCATAAAATTTTTTTCAAAAAATTAAGTTTTGTTTTGCAATTAAAAGTCATATAAAAACTAAAATCAAGCATATTTCACTTGATTTTTTTTTTTTAGTTTCCAAGGATGCAATAAGAAAAAATTATTAGATATAAAAATTCAATTCCACTGTAAGAAGAATGTTAGGTTATAAACTTATAACTTAAACTGTTTATTAATTCGAAAATTACCTTATAAATTTAATAAAAGGTAATGTTCGTTTCTTGTTTGACTTTAAAACATTAACAAATTTTGTTTAAATCAAACTTATTTTAAAAACTCGGGAAAAGAAAGCATAAGAAAGCAAAAAGCACATGTCATTAGTGGAGTTGTTTTGCTTGTTTTTAAATTTCCTCGTGATTTTTTCTAAAAAGATAAAAAATTATTCAAAAGAAAGTATATAAGATTATGAATAATAAAGAAATAAATAATTACGATAAAAAAATGGATTTAATTTTGAACTTTTAAAAAATAATAAGCGTTTATGGCAGTTTTCGGTTAAAAAATAGCATGAAACTGTTAAAAAATACTCAATAATTTCCACAACAAATAAAAGTTTAATGAAAGTACTTTAAGCTTTAAATCAACGATTTTATTTTATTTATCTATCTTAAATGATGAATATAATAAAAGAAAATCACTTACTTTTGTGTTGAAAATCAAGATGGGGAAAAAACTACACCGTCATAAAAGTGGGTAAATATTTGTACTGAAAACTAGGAACAAGCTACAATAAAGTTGTTAATGGTCGGTGATTGGTCAAGAGCTTTTGAATTCTCATTTCTGATTGGCTAAATCTAAAAAGACACGAGATTTGAATCTTTCTTCTCTATTTCCCAACCGACTGCTTGTGACATTGATTTAAACTTCATTTTCTGGACAACTCTTTTTATAAAATTTTTAATTTGAAATTTAGTTTTAAAAATTTTAGATTTATATCCTAATTTTTAATTTTGTTTTGAATCTTGTCTCACAAAACTGTATATTAATTTTTAGGATTTTAATTATTCTTCCTGTAATTTCATTTTAACTAACAAAATATTATTATCATAAATTAATACGCAAAGGGAGAGCTCAGAGCACAAACAAGCACATCTGTCTGTATTAATTTTTCTGGGAGAGATTTTTTCTGGTCTCAAATTAGAACTTTGTGTTTTTTAATGTAAATTAAACCCATAAGGGACCACACCAACAATTGGAGTTTAAAGTTATTAAAGTCCCAATGATGAATTGAATCGCATCCTTGTTTAAGGCCATCCATCAGTCCCTTAACAACAACGCATGCATAAAATTTTGTTTTACTTAATGTATAATGTTGATTTTGTAAAGTGACAATTTTTAGTGCTTGTTTGTTGGAGCCATCACGATCATCATTTAAAAAAGTCATTTTCTTAGTCTCTAGCAGATAAAAAACAACTTAATCTAAATGGTAAACAGTTACGTTATTTGTCAGAGTTTTTTGTGTCTATAAATATTAAATAAATTATTCTTGAATGTTCCCATCCTAAACTAAACAAAATAGACCAAAACCGGATATAAGAGAAACCCCGATATAAGAGACAACTCTCTTCTTACCCTAACTAGTGTTACTGTTGTTGTACCTGTATGTGATGTGAAAAATTCATATAACAAATATTAAAGCCAACCCTGCTCCCCTCGTGAATCCTGATTCCCTCTGCTTCCCTCTCGCTTCCACCTGCTCCCCACGCCATCCCCGCTCTCGCCATCCTTGCTCCCCTCACCATCCCTGCTCCTTTTACCATCCCTGCTCCTTTTACCATCCCTGCTCTCCTCGCTTCCATCTGCTCCGGCGCCGCTTGCCATCCCTTCTCCCCCGCGAATCCTGCTCCCCTCTTCCCCTTCTCGCTTCCACCTGCTCTTCTCACAATCCGGCTCCCCTTGACATCCTGACTCACCTCGCAATCCCCTCTTCCCTCGCTTCCATCCGCCCCCCTTCGTCATCCTTGCTCCCCTTGCCATCCCTGCTTCCCTCGCCATCCTTGCTCCCCTCTCTTTCACCTGCTCCCCACTGGCTGCCCTGGCACACAACAACAACAACCATCAGGCGACCCTAGGTTAAATTAATTACATAATTACATTATTATTATTCTTTTATAAATAAACAAAAATACACAAAAAGATTGAAAGATTTAAGGGACGTAACTCTTTGACAGAATGATTCTAAGGGGAGTTAAGACTTTAACAGTTACTTACAAAAATATATATATATATATACGTATACACCTGATTTTTTATATAAAGGGAATGATTATTTACACATTTTTTTACAGTATGTTGTTTTTTGGTTGTTTATGCATTATTCTAAATTTAATAAAAATTACAAAAAAATGTCATTCTTCAAAATTTTGTTTTAAAATGTTATTTTTATTCTTTAATAAGAACAAACCTATGAATTTGAAACAAAATAAGAACAAACAGAAGATTGGATGTCGGAATTTATTTGACAATAACGAAATTCTTGAAAAGAACCAAAAACCACATACAAGAAAGTTTACTGTGTAAACTTTACACCAACACCAACACCATACCGACCGCCACCAGCACCACCACACCACCAGTACCAGTACACCAACATCACACCAGCAGTAACAGTAACACCACCTTCTGTAGCGAAAATGAGTAACGAATGTGACCTTATGGCCTTGTAATATTTGTGACTTGGTGGTTATTATTGACAAAGTAGACACAAATATTAACCTTAAAAAATTATTCTTTATTTTTTTAATTTTTACATTCTTCTTTGGTTTTCAGTGCCTGCTAGCAGCAGACACGTGTTGATAGTC
>JAUZSX010273431.1:0-14939 GCA_034780655.1 Idiosepius hallami
GCACTGCATTTACCAAAATACCACTATTACTCAATGGGCTAATCCTACTTAAAATATCCCCAGTTATGATGATGATTGTATATACAATAGATGAATGGGAGTAGGACAAAAAAAATGTGTATGTTTCTTCATATTTGGAAAAATGTTTATATACTAGAACAATCCGCTGTTGACCAATCAGAGAACTGATTGTAAATAACATTTGCCTTTAATAAAACCCCCATAATTGCTATTGCTAATAAAACTCTGTTAAAACTCACTTGGATTTTTATTCACAAATTTGGACAATAATATTCTTTGGATAATTACCATTTTTGGATTAATACAAAACTTAAATATCTTGGATTTATTTCACTTTTACCAGGACTAATAATAACGTATATATCACCATGAAAAAAAGAAATTATTTTTGATGTCTTGCTTAAGAGATAGATATGGCTTTTTTTGCTTTTTTTAATCTATTTATAAAACCATAGTAATTTATCTGTAACTTTTACCAAAGCAAATTTCGGTTGCATTACTCTATTATTTTAATTCTAATTTCAATAATAATTTTAATAGACGACCGAAAAATTTTTTTTTAATAACCTGAAAAATCAGTTGTGATAATTTTTTAAAAAAAAATTTTATTGACTCATAAGAAAATTTTCTTTACTTTTTCTTAGTTGGGTAGCTTAGTAACCAAATCTTTCACTTAGTGATACAAGCACCAAAATTGGTACACAGGTACATCAGGAACCCCTATTTTAGAAAAGCACGCTAGCCAACTTCAAAAACAAAATGGCCACCATTTTTCAAGATGGCCGCCATTCGTACCACTATTTGCACTAAATATTGTCAAAGTCATGGCATTTTGATGATTTTTACATCAAAATATGTTTTTTTGACACGCAGAATCGGATTCTGCAATCAAAGTTACATCTTTAAGCGTTAAAAAGATATTATAAAAATTATAGGAACTAGCTCTGTCTCAGTGAAGTTACCGATCTTGCATCCAATATTATTTTGACAGAGGCACAATATCTGACCAACAGACTGAAGTGACTTGCTTGAATTTAACCTGGATCATTGTTTTACTCTTTGAATTTACAGCTACACACTAGTGTGAATTTACAAATGTAACGATAACATTTGCATTGTACTTGTACCATGATGAATTACATTTCTTTTATCAATACGTTATTTTTATCTTAAATCTTTGGACCCTGACTTATCAAAATTACCAATTAGTCACTTAAACCCTTTAAATTAGAGGAATAGATAAGACTCAAAATATTTGTGTGTCTTTAATTGCATTATGTCTTCAGGGCCGATATATTGGCCCTTTAGATTCTAAAAGATTAAAACAAAAATGGAATCAGAAATTATAGAGTGGTCCACTCAAAATCCCATCTAAGTTTTGCATGAACTGACTGCAAAAAAATGACGTCACGGGCATTATTACCACATGTTAAAAACAACCCTAATTTATTACTGAATCCTTGCAGGATAATACAAGGAATAAACTGGCAAACTGATCATATAGGCAGGGTCGTGCTTAGTGCCCCCGCAGATCCCGCAATTGTGGGAGGGCCCCAACTTTTGCCGTTTATGACTTTACGACGATTGATTTTTTGTTACTTAAAAAACAAAACTTTGTTTTTTTTGGAAAAAAAGTTAATTTTTCTTTTTAACGTTTTTATTCTAAACATTTGGATTTTTGTATGGAATTTTAATTTCTTAATTTTATTTATTTTGTTGAATTAATAATAAGTATAATAAGCGGAATCGGGATTTTTTTTTTAGCGATTTATGTACTAAAGGATTAATTCAGAATTACGTGGAAATTCGAGCTACGTTGCCAACGTAGGAACAGAACTCGTTCGTAACCCGGGGGCCACCTGTATTAAGTATAATAAGCAGAATGGGAGATTTATTTTGCGATTTATTTCGTACTAAAGGGTTGGTTCCGAGTTACGCAGAAATTTGGATTACGTTGCAAGTTTAGGAGTGGAACTCATTCGTAACCCGAGAGACACTTGGATATGTATATATAAAAAAGATTACACTGAAAGAAGATGATAAAGAAGAAGAAGAAGAAGAAGAAGAAGACTAAAAAGAAAAAGAAAACAAAAAAAGAAGACAAAAAAGAAGGAAAGAAAAAGAAGAAGAAGAAGAAGAGAAAAAGAAGACAAAGAAGAAGAAGACAAAAAGAAGAAAAAAAGAAGGAAAAAAAAGAAGGAAAAAAAGAATAAGTCAGAGAAGCAAGAAATAAACTGATAATCAAAAAAACAAAAAAAAAAAATGAAAGAAAGCAGGAAAAAAATGAAAATAATAAATAAGAAATAAAAACACCCAAAAACCCCCTCCACAAAAAAAAAAAAAAAACAAAAAAAAAAACAGAAATTATGTCCACAACATTCTGTCATGACAAAAGCTTTTTTTTTTTTTTTTTTCAAAAGCCCGTGTATCTGAATATGAAATTGAACAAGTTCGGACAACCCAAGAAGTGTTGACACATCTTCTACTCAGAATTGACGGCATCAATACGAACCCAATTTTCTTGCACTTAAAACAGCCGCCATCTTCCGCTGAACAAACATCGAGAAACGCAATTATGACACTTGCCGAGTAGGCTCTTGACAAAAGAAAGATTTTGCGGAGAAGCAAACATTCTGGTTATTATTAGGGCAGCGAAGGTGGAGCATTGGTGAAAGCTTAGACTCTGGAATCGTAGTACGCGAGTTCAAATCCCAGTCAAAAACCTTTGTATTCACCTTAAAATAGCTTTGTGCCAAACATGATTGGTGCTGCTCACCAAGTATATTAGTTGAGTGTAGATGAACGCAAAAGCGAGAAACTGGCAGTTGCCGACTCCCGATGACTCCGTGTCTACACTTAACTAACATCACTGATATTGAGCACTCTAACTATAATTTTAAGTGACCTTATTACTTAGAATAATATATATATATATAATATTTACTTGGTGAGCAGCACCAACCAAGTTTGGCACAAGGCCATTTTTAAGTTGAATGCAATGGTTTGGCTGGGATTTGAACTCGCATACCACGATCCGAGAGCCAGAGCGTTTACCAATGCTCCAACTTCGCTGCCCATATATGTTAAAATGATAATTAATTGAAGCTGTGAACATTTGGTTGATTTTTTTTTAAATAAAAATCATTCAAACGTTCATAGGTTCAATTAATTATCATTTTAAGCTATTCATTTTTCTCTGATTGGAACAACCATTTTCTTATATTGAATGTACATACTTAAAAATTTCTATTCGTCTCTATTGATCATACATAGATTTTATATATACGTCGACTGGCACTTCTTAACATAAGGTCAACCATGATAACATGTCCAAAATTTAAGAGAGATTTTATATCAGAGTGTCCTCCTAAATGAGTTACTTTCGCGAGTTTATGAGCCTCATCTACCTGAGGTAGCTGAAAGTGAATATAATAGTTTTAACTGAGATTAGAACTGGTAAAAATCTAAATGTGTTATAAACATTCCCAATTATATTTGTTTTGAATTAGGGAGAAGAAATCTTTAAAGTTTCATCGTTTGACTTAGGAAGTCTTAAATATTTAAATTATTCAAAGATTTATTCAAATTTTGGTTAATTAGAAAAATTCAAGTTCAGAGAAACAAAACGTGGATTTTTTTTTTTTTGAAGTCTTAAATAAAGATTAAACAAAAAGATAAAGAACGGGAGAGAAAAGAAAAATCAATAAAAAACTTTTTTTTTTTTTTTAAATTTCTTTTCACAATTTTTTTTAATCAGGATATTTACAATGTTGTCACATAAAACTGACACACAAATATGAAAAGTTTCTTTTTTTTTTTTTTTTTGAATACTTGATTTTTTATTATCATAATTTAGGGCTTAATTTAATGTACTTTGAAAGTATATTTTATTCACAAAATTTCAAATAATCCGCAAAAACTAGATTTTTTTGTCATGTAAGACTTTAAAATTTTTCTTTTATTCACTCACTGAATAGAAAAAAGGCTTTAATAAGAAAAACAATTAATAAAAATGTTAAAGTTTGAGAAGTTCAATTTATCGTTGACTTTTGTAGAATAAAGTAAAATAGATTAAATAATTAGGTTGTTCTTTTTTTCTATATTTTAACTGGCACAGGTGTTAATTTGTGAGTCATGTGGGAAAAATTTATCAGTTCTATGACTCTCTCCCAGGGTGGCCTCCTTAAAGCAACACTTTTCATATAGTTTCAAAAGGTGAAAGGCTAGGTCTATTGCCTGATGCCTGAGGCAAACCATAAGGTAACATGTGAGAGATATAGCTAATGATTTTTTTTATAACTAGGGCCCAGGAATCATATGCTACTTAGTTCCATTGATAATCTGACCTTAAACTTTACAAAAAATACTTAACTTTATTACCAAGCTTTTCTAATTTCAAAATTTTCAAATGTTCTAATAACTAGCCCAAATATTGGTTGGAATAATAATAGGAATGTACAAATTTCAGGTAAAATCTTGAACCCTATGTAGAGTTATGAAGAAAAATGTAATGTATCCAATACTTTTTCAAGGCACTGTGTGTTTAAATATAATTTTTCAATTTATGAATACATTCATTGTTATAAGTGCTTGTTACTATACTACATGAAGTTTTGTTCTCAGTAACACAATAAAGAGTGGGGCATTTATTTAGACACAAAGATGAATTTTGTTTTTATTATTATTGAAATGATTTTTAATCAATAGATTGTTTTTAATCAATAGATGAATTCTGTAATTCATAAAAATTGTCAAAAAAATCTCTTGAAAAATGTCAAGTTCAATCAGTTAAAAAGTGATTAAACCTATAGTAGACATGGTCCAGTTTCCAAAAGTAACTATACAATAAAATGATCCTTGCCTTTTCAACATTATTTCTGCACAAATTAACTAACTTGACTGCTGTCGGCAACTTTTAAAGTCCTGCAATTAGTTTCTTGTAGTAAACTGAAGATGTGTCTGATTTTTTTTTTCTTTTTAATTAATCATCCTAAAGTTTTGAAGAAACCTGGGCATCAATTTAAATAGGAAAGCAAAAAAGATTTTTCCATAAGCACAAACTTAAGAAGTGTAGGCATGGACATTAAGTTGGGGTTCAATTTTCAATAGTAAACATTAGTAAACTGATCTTTGACTTTTGGATCAGATTTCTCAACAAAATTAGCTAAAAAAAAACCAGCCAAAACTAGGGTGGGTACAATTTTTTTTTCAAGAATTTTTTGGAGAAATTAGACACTGACTTAATGTCTTCTAAATTTTGTGATATTTTCATTAAAACCAGATATGCACCATGTTCACATTTCATCATGTATTTAACAGATTCCTGACTTTTAAACAATCTTTCCCATGAATCATCAAAATTTACTACAATTCATAACCATTTTTGTTTATAGCAGTTATTTGAAGAATGACTTTGTGCCTTTGTTTTCCATAGTAAAATGTACATGCATCCAGTTTGGAGTCTGACACACCAATTTTTTTTTTAAATTTCACCATCGAAAAATTGATTTCTATTGGCTAAAATAATTTTTCCTCTAAAAAAAAATGTACTTTGATTAAAATTACATTAGATAAAACTGTTTTCTTTTACACAAGTTTTTCATTAAAAATAGAGGCAAACAGAGTACAAGACTTTTTCATTGGAAATTATAAAACTAGGAGAAGGCTAGATAATTGTAGCCATACGTAGTATAAAATAATACATAGTATAATGTAATTTAACTGAAATATTGATATAGAAGCATCTTCAGGCTGTTATGTAGCCTTTAGCTTTTGATAAGGAATCAATTTAGTTAATTGGGTATAGTATATGAAGGCAATGGGGTGCATTTTGAATATTACGTTAAATAAAATTGTTTCCTTTTAAATGAGTTTTTCATTGAAAATAAGGTAAATGGAGTACAAGACTTTTTCATTGAAAATTGAAGAACCCGGGCAGTGCTATGTTATTGCCACTAATAATAATAATAATAAGAAGAAGAACAGCAATAATCGAAACTCTGCTGACAAATTCAGACTAGGAAAAGGTAATTTGTGGCAAATTTAATTATTAGATTATTAAGAACTGAAAATTTCATAATCAGGTATTTCCTTTATAAAAAAAATGGTAATAACTTTTCAATTAGGATTGACCTTTAGTATAAAACTTATCTGTGAATTGTAAGTGTATGTGTTTTCTGTAATAAATTCTGTATTATACATTTATGTTTCATTTCAAAGTTGTATTGTATTTCATAATTTACTAATTAAGTAATCCAGTTTTGTACAGAAATTTTTAATAGGGAAACAAATTGGTAGTTTAAGGCATGGATGAAACCCAGATGCCATTTTGATAGGAAATAAATGGCAAGTTTTATAATGATGCAGTTGGATTTAAACAGCCATAAATTATGATAATTTTTATATCTTACTAAAAGTATTGCTCGGCTTTCCCCAGAGCCGGGGACATGCCAATATTCTTTTTTCAAAAACACTTCGTGTTTGAAAATGAATTATTTTTCAAACGCGACAATTAGAGTTTTAATAGTATATTCGGTTTACAATGGAGATATAGAAGACAAAAGGAAAAATAAAAGTGACAGAAAGTATTTTTAAGTGAAGAAGCCATTTTTTGTTTTTGCTGATTTACCATAGATTGTTTTTTTTTTTTTAATTTTGCAATTTTTTTTACACACTTTTCGTTTTAATGTTGAGGCAGAATAGCCAATACTAAAACTTAAAAAAAAGCCAAAATTGGTGAATCAAAATCATTACAATTTATCAATGTATATCTAAATTCACCTTGATAATTTTAGCCCAAAAAAGTTGGCACAGCTGAAAAGTAACCCACTTTAATCAGCATTACCCTGAAACCAATCCAAAATTAAATAGTAATTGTTATAATTTTAAACCATTCCAAAATTAAAACAATTGTTGTTTCTATTTTATTTTTTTTCTTAACATTTCCTTATTCATTGCCAAACTGGAACACCAAAATGGTTGACAACCCACACACATCTCAAAAGGAAGTGACATGTTTTTGGTTGAGATTAAATAGAATGAGTTTGGAAGTCAAGGATAGTAGAAGGCATAGGTATAGTTTTATCTTTGTTGATAGAGGATTAACATTTAAACAATCATTTGCATTTTGAAGAATAAGTATATAATTGAGAATGAATTAGTAAAGTCTTACAATGAACTTTTTGTTGCCCTTAATTTATTATTACCAGTCGGAGGTTTCATTCAGTTTCAGATTATACAGGGGTTTATACAGATTTTCAATGTTCATTTTCAAGGGCTTTTCAAGGCAAAATCAAAAGTTTCAATTTTACCGTACTTTAATACTCACTTATGTTTGGCAAACCAAGCTCGATTATATATTGTTGTTTTCCACATAGTTTGATGTACACATTTGTTTTACTTTTCAATTTCACTTAGGCTTTACTCATATATGGATAACATCATGTAGTTTTGTGATAAATGGACATAACTTTTATAACTATAGTGGAAATAGTAATAATACTATGGCAATTACAGAAGAATGTTTTGAGATTTTATTTTTGATATTTAAAAATAATTTATTATTTCAGTTTTATTTTTAATGTTTTGACACAAATTTTTCCTAACATGATTTTTAAGCCTTTTTCAAGAGGTTTTCTATATATTTTTTTCAAGGTAAAAAAAGAATTAAGATTTTTGCAAAACATGTTACATCAATAAGGGAGTTGTACCCTGGAGGGGGGTGTTATAGCTTGAAACCACTTAAAGAATTAGAGAAGGTTGGTTACTTTGTGGATGTGCCAATGATTATGTTACCAAGACATTCATATCATGCGCATTGTCATTTTTAAAGGCATTCATGGGATAAAAATTTATTAAAACTATTCCACATAATTGTTTACTTTCTATTTTTTGCTATGTAGTCCGAGGACATTAACCTTTCCTATAATACATAAAAATCCCCATACCCCTCACCATTTTGATAATAATAGTCAAGTTAATTGCATCACATACAATACAGCACATTCAGATATGAAGGACATTTGGAAGTTTTTAGAAACTGCACAGACCATGTCAATTAAGCATTTATTTAAGTTCTTTTAAATATTTATGGAGTCTTTTGATTATTTCAATGGATGCTTGGTGAATTTTTATTCATTGAACCCCTGTGAATTAAGGTATTTGTTGTCATATGCATTCCATCCAAACATCACATATGTTATACACATGAGTATTCACCAGTTTCCAAAGCTCCAAGAAATAGGGGTAAACTGAAATTGAGTAACCAATCAGTATAAAGAATGTTATTCATCTTAGTTTTTGTCATGAGAAAAATCTATTTAGTTTGGACAGTATCATTCCATAAAGATCAGCCACCATAGTATAATTAAAAGTTCATCATCAGAGAGAGATTTCAAGTCTGTACAGGTTAGTGTGAAAACAATTTTTTTCCCCTATGGTTTGTATCACAGTAAATACAAGAGTCGTTCTAAAAGTAATGCTTTTTTTTTGCTACTCGAATGGATCAGGGTATTGCAAATTAATGAACTTATGTATTTATGACCTGAAAATTTCATCTCTCTGTTGCAGTCCTGTCTTTGAAGCAGTTTAATTTTGGGGGTTAAAAAATAGGAGCCATTACTTTTTGAATGTATGTGCCTGGATTGTGCTTTGTCACTCACATCTGTCACCAATCTGAAATATTATACATTCACAAACTACTATACTAAAAAAAGAGAAATAAATTTTCAAATCATTATGAACTAGCTTTTACTAACTGTTGGTAATACAATAAAAACAAAGAAAAATAAATGGTGATGTAATATTAAATAATAGAAGTTAAATTTAATATTAATAAACTGTACTTTCTGTATATCTATCTTTCTATCACATACATCTCCTAAGTTAGTCTATTAAGCATTATAATTGGCATTTTTGTTTTTCTCAACGTTATCCTCATTTTTCTAAGTAGTAATGTGAATGTTTGTATTTCTAAAGATACCTAATTCATTATGTACATTTTTCTTTATTCCTAGATACAAAAATGAATCTTTTAGAAATATTGTTATCAATTTACATAAGTAGAGAAATACACAGGGAAATAACTCATTTTTAAAAGCACAATAATAATTTTTATTGAAGATGAAAGGACTATTATTGATATTATTGCTGAGCTGATATAACAAAATAGTGGGGAGTAAGTAGCCCATAGCCGTCTTGGAGGTTAAATGGAACCCCAAAAATGTTTGGGAACATTCTGGTTTGAAGATGGTGATGATAAAAATAATACATGGGGGCTTATTGTTTGTCATCAACCGCTTTTCTCATGGATGCTCACAAATGAATAGAATTTAAAAATAAGCCAGATAAAAACAACACGACATAAAAAGAAGGAAAAAGGGGTCTAGTCATCTGGCATTTTTTCTTGTAATTGATATATTACAATATCAACAAAAATCCTTTTCACAGCCTCAAGAAAAATAAATATTGAAATCATTCATACACCAGTTAGTATCCCCAGCAGCACACACATACATACACACACAAAAGTGCTTTTATTTAATTTGCAATTCTATATCTGATATGCATACAACCAGAAGTGCGTGAATACATGTAGGTAGGATGAGGGGTTAGGGAGCTACCAAGGTGGAGCCATGGATGATTCATAAGATATTTCTTGAGATATTATTTCTCACATTTAAAAAGAGTTTTAAGGCAACTCAACTAATAATGAAGAAGGAAAGAAAATTCAAGAGAGTGAGGAAAAGAGAAGATCACTTCATAAAATCCCAATAATTCTTAACTAAAGCAAATAAACATTAAAAGTAAAATTGCTGATGGTGTTAGGTAAACAGCATTGATATTCAAATAAGTTTTTAAATAATACTCGTATAGCAATATAGGGAGTGGCCTGAGTGTTGGTCACTTTCGTCAATGATTAGGCAATCCTATATGTTGACGTCGCACTGACTATAAAAACAGTAACGCCACGAGTGGGGCTGACCGAGCACTGAGAAAGCCATGGCTTAATAAACAGTTAACCAAAAAATTATGTCTGTGGCGATTAGCTACAATTTTAGTAAAAAAATATATTTTGTAAAAAATCAAAATCAAGAAAATATTTTCATTTTTTGCACAAAGAAAGAAAGAAGATAAGAAAATTTTTAATTTAATCCTTTTTTGGAAATGAATATATTTTCCCTGTCCAATGATGACTTTGGCTTTAGAAAGTTTCAGCCCAACTCCTGATTTGGTTCTCATCTAGAAGACGATAATAAGACAATTTTCCGCCGAAATTAATGAGCCAACTATTGTCAATAAAAAGTCTAGAACTTTCCCTGCCCAGCCAGTGGAATTTTAAACTTTGGTCCCATCCACTCATTTATGTTATTTTTCTTTGTTAAAATAAAGTTTATTTTCAAACTTTAAAATCAATTTCAACTTACTTATTATTTAATGTAATGGGTTTAATAATTATACTATCGGAAACGATACAATAACACTTATTCCCATATTTCTTTGTGTTGCTAAATACTCTTGATTCCAGTACACAACTTTGGAGAAAAACATGAAAATGGACAGGAGGGACCCCCCCTCTCCTGGGAAGGGAAGGGCTCACCAGACCAAACAACATCCACAGTGTAAATAGAGCCCTTTCAAATTCCAGCTCCACCCTGCCAGCTGACATTGACCATCCGTCGACACAGGTGTAAACACTACATTACATATACAATTTGCCGATGACTACATGACACTAGCAGGGGTGCTAGACATACCCTGGATGTTTTTTCATTCATACATTTGTTTCATAACGAGTTCCATTTACCTTGACTGACTAATATCAAAGTGAATAAAAAAAAACAATGTGATATGGAAATATATAAATACATGAAAATTCAAACTCTACAAATAAACTGATTAAGTTAAGGAAAATAATAACTCATTTTTAACGTTAATTCTCTTGAATTAATTCAGAGAGAAATTTTTTAAAAAGTTATTATATCTTATTGCACGAAAGGAGAAGCAGGGGCACCGTGTGCAGGTTTATTACTTGCCCTGGAACAGTAGCTGATATTTCCAAAGTTGTCACCCATCTTAGTACTGAACAGGCTCTGTGTTACTTAAGTTTGGTGATCCAGCAGGAACCGGTGTCTCCAATGGGATTTGATCATTCTTTAAAGCTATTACAATATCATACGTTATCATAAGCAAATTGTGAAAGTATGAACAATTTTCTCTTTTTACTTATGGAGTTTATAACATGTGAACCTATTGCATCATCCATACACCCCTGCCATGTTTAATAAACAAGTTAAGGATCTATTTTATAATTTAAAAATGATGTGACCATATGGTAACACTATGAGAGTTAAAATTAAAGAGGTGGCTCTTCTTATGGAATCAACCTTTTAGCAAACAAAATTGAAAAATGGTCAATGACACTTTCAGATTAATCATTTTCTAAGTATGGAATATTTGAAAACGTTAAAAATGGAAAAAAAAAAAAAAGGGCCTTCCTGAATAAATTTTCATCATAATAAAAGATTTAATCTAAATTGGGTGTAAAATGTGGAAACATAAAGATCATAGCTAGAAGATACAGAAAAATTTTGATAAGTTATTGGCATCGAATATATATCTGTTATATGATTAGAAAGGTTTTATGAGAATAAGCTAAACAAGATAACAGTTTATCAACTTTATAAAAAGTCCCTAGAACAAGTTTAAAGTTTCCTATAAGTCATGATAACATTTAAGGACATTTCAATAATTATAAATCAAGATTCTGGCCCAGCAACAATTTATAATACATGACCTATCCCTAAAGCCTGGAGAAATGCGAAATCTCAACTTTAATTTCAGTAACAATTCCTTTAATACACAAGGGCAGTGAGGATGGAGCAGTGGAAAAAGGGACTCTGGAATGAGCTTTTTTGTAATCCGTGTTGCCCTTCACTTAGATGAGTTACTCCCAAGTTTTAGCTAATGGTAAATGCAATTGTTTTGACTAGGATTTGAAGTTGTGTAATACAATTCCAGAGTTCAAGCTTTTACCAATGCTCCAACCTTGATGCCCATGAATAAGGATAAGGAATAAATTTATTGAACTTGCTAAAAATTGTAAAATGTGTTTTGCATTGTAAATGAACAGATGTGAAAAACCTGATATTCTTATCAGCATGGTAGATACCCCTGGTTAAGTAATAATTAGCAGTGTGGATATTAATATTCTGCATATTCAATTATTTAGACATGCTAGCTTTAATTAATGTTTTCCCTGTTGCATTAACTTTTAATGAAACCCTTAGAAAATGTTATAAATCACCAGTTTCTTTTGCTTAAATTCTAAGTAGGTAGATATTAGCCTAGCTGAAGTACTGTGTATCAATTTATCAACAGATTAGCATTCTACTACTGAAGTGGCACGGCCCACCTAATCAGTTAATGATACAGAAACTGATTTCAAGGTCCACAGACCTGAAGTTAGGTTTTTGGGTTTAATGGCATGTCAACTCCTTAATGGGTCATTTTATGCCAAAATATGTCTTGGGTGTGTTTTTTTTTTCTTAAAGGCTTGTGTGTGGGGAATTTTTATTATTTTTGGTAGAAATTAGTTTTTATGAGGAATTGGTATTTTTTGTCTTTGTCAGTGGTTTCAAAGATCTTTTTTAGGTCTTTTTTGTTGAAGTGTTTTTGTCCTTTTTTTTTTTTTTTTTACTTTAGATTTTGCATTCTTTCATTTTGTGTTTAATAGTAATTAGGTTTCCACACTTGCATTTTGGTGTGTCTATTCCTTTTAGTAAATGGTTAATGTGCATAAGAGAACTTTGGTTTAATTGTGCTTGCCAAGTAAATATAATATTCTATTCACCTGAAGAAGGCGGAAGGGTTAATTGGCCGAAACGTTGTGAATATAGCAATGTTAAGGATGAGGACAACAGTCTGAATAATAGTTGTACAAATTTTCAAGCCTCATCCCAAGGATTCTGAAAAACCGCATTATATTCTGTAGTAGAGTTTTAGTAAAAGTATCAAAATTCCTTCGTTCATAGACGACACAAAGCACTAATTCCTGATATTTAATTGTTTGGCTCCTGGCCTATCTTACCAAATATAAAATCTTGAGGCATTCTCTCTTATGTGATGATACATAATTCTTATCATTCAAAAAGTGTTTTGACTGAAAAAGCTAAAAATACTACTACCTTGGTTTAAATAAAGTTCTATAGAAAATGATATCCATAAAAAAATATTTAATGAACAAAAGACAACTAATTTATGAGCAAGAAATTACTAAAAACAAACATTAAGTTATATTAACAAATAATGATGGCATAATCATAGCTAACTTTTAATTAAAAAAATATCTCTATGTCAGAATATTAAAAGTATTTTTGGTAGTTTATCTCCTTCAGGGACTAAAACAATAATTGAGGCATAAACTATTATCAATCCTTATTTGAAGTACTGAGAAGATAAAAAGATAATGTCTGAAGAGTTACAAAAGCTTTATTAAACAGAACTGATCACATCAAAGGATAAAGAGATGGAACTACATAAAGTAAAAGGATTCCTTTGAGTTCCACAAGATAAAGCTGGGAATAGACAAGAGTTAAAGTCATAGAATCCATTGATACATAACAAACTAGACAGTTATATATGATTAAAGAAAAAAAAAATCACATAAAAATAAAATTCAGACTCCAATCCGTTCTGTTGCAGTTAGTTTCTCCTTTTAGTGAGCGTCAAGAATTTTAGTATAATCATTGATAAAAATTCAAATTTGATTCTCTAGAAAAATCTGAATTTCATTTCATTTTTTAAGAAAGGGAAGGAAAAAAATAGAAAATGAAAATTTTTAAAGATTATATGTTTATGGTGGGTAATTTTTTTGTTATATAACCAAATCAAATATATTTATGTATTGAAAACTTGGTAAAATTATTTTAGATAGGCTAAATATAGGTTATTTGTTTAGTTTTGTAGCATATCAATCTTTTTAGGTAATTTAATGCAGAGAAAAATAATTTTTGAGAAATGTTTTTTGGTAAACACATAGATATTTGAATAACACAATATGTACTATTTAATCATAGCTGGAAGGAATGAGCGGATTCCTACCTTATCATACCTTTCTCAAGGGCATTAGTCCTAATAATAATGGAACTGGTACAACTAGGATTTGAACTTGCCCATTATGATTACAAAGTCTGACTGTCTATCCACTGTTGGTAAAAAAGGTTAGTTGTGTAGGTAATGGTTCTAATTAAAAAAAAAAAAATTTTATGAATTATTTTGCTTATACCCTCCATATGTATTAAAGGGGTGCACATTTAGAACACTCAGAAGAATTACATAATAGAGGGAAAAGATTTGGAGGGTGACGTGAAGTCAAAATGATTAGGAAGTGAAAAGATCAGCATTAAATTCTAATGAAGGGTAACATCATTTGAAAAATAACTTATTTAGGAAGGAGAAAAAGTGAGGTCATAAGAGACTAAAAATAAAAGAGACTTGATAAAAGATGGGAGTGGGTAAAAAGAAAGAAAAACTAAAAAAAAAATAAAGAAAAAAAAATGTTCCAAGTTTAGTAAATAGACTCCAGGGATAATTCCTATTTAATGTTGAAAAGCGTTTAACAACTCTTTAACTGCCACTAAATAGGATAAGGGCTTGATTTTTTTTTTCCAAAGGAGAGGGCGTGTGTGTAAAAAATTTATAGCACTTGTCTAACAATTTTAACTAAATCAGTTCAGTCACCTAACAATTTTTTTCTCTTTTTCCCTCTAAACCACCTCCTCAAGTTTACAAAAGAGATCCATTATCATTTTGATATTGAGAAAGAATTCTTTGACTTTCTTTAAAAAATAATTTTAGAAAATTTTCAAGACAAAAAAGTTTTTGATTTATATATATATATATATATATATATATATCTA
>JAUZSX010273542.1:0-14938 GCA_034780655.1 Idiosepius hallami
ATTGTGAAAAGGAATTGTTCTAATAACTGTATTTCATAGGCGGGTATTTTTAAGACCATATCTTGAATTAGAACTTTGTAACAGTGGACCCTGTCCAGAAAAAAAAGAAAAATATAATTTCTTAATAACAAGAGTGTGTCGTTACTGAGTGATTTGTATTATCTTATGCATGAAACTATTCAAGTTGACCATTTTCAAGATTTTTTCATAAAATCTATATTTTAGATTAGGAAAAAATTTAAAATGATAAAAACAATTCTGTGATTTAGGACTTTAAAAAAAGAAAATAAGTCAGCAGTGTTGAAAAGGTTACAAATTTTCCATAATTTATAATCACTCACAAGTAAATAATGATTTTGGTGCTGTTGAAATCTAAAATAAAGAGGTTCACTCACTGAGGTTGTTCTTGGATTATTTCAACATCGTTTTTAGTGTCAGATTTCTTTGAGAAAATTATTGGGCTAACAGAATGAGACCTGAAGTTGCCAGGAGGAACCAAATCTGTTTATCAAAGACAAAAGAGGGTAACATTCATTTTAATTTTGAATAGTAACAGATGAGAGAGAGAGGGGGGGGAAGACAAATTTATTGAATAGTAAAAATCATTTTAAGAATGAAAACATTTTAGAACATATGAGTAATTTTTCAATGAAACAAAAGATTGATTTTTAAGAGAGCTTGAAAAACAAGTTTACAAGTTATTTAGGTGATTCATAATTACAAAAATATTTTCAAGAATTTAAGAGAAACCTTCAAAGAATCAAATTCAATATCAAAAAAGATAAGTCATAATGAAACTAACCTTTGGCCTTTACATATTCCTCAGTGACTGCTTCTGTATCATGGTATATTACAGAAGCCCAACGAGAACGAATCTGAATTTCTTCATTCTATTAAGAAAAATGAAGTAAAATATTAGAAATATTTTATTTCTATGTATTCTTATTCAAATCAATTTCCATTATTCGTGTAAATTTGAATAGTGAATTTTTCGGTCAACCCATTGAGTGATTATTTTTCTGATTCCCATTGTTTAATCGTTTGATATATGATTGAAAACTATGACAATTTTGGTAAATTTAGTGAATTTTGAAAAATTTTGCATAAGCATAGGAAGACATTGTTTTATAATTAAATTTATATTTTTTTTTTCAAATTAAAAAAAAATTTATCAAAAATCAATTTATTGTTCAATTTTAATAAACTTTTTTAATGATACTTTAAAAAAAAATTGATTTTATTCTTGATAACTTTTTTTAATTAAAAAAACAATTTTTAATCCATTTTAATCCTTGATAAAAAAAATCTAGTAAAAAAAATTTGATTTAAAAAAAATGCAATCTTGCCAAATGATTTTATTTTTTTTACCATTTATTAAATTATCTGCAAATTAAAGGAATTTTATTTTTTTTGTTATTGTTTATAGAAGTGATTTTGCAAAAATATTCAAATATTTTTCAAACAATTCAAGATATTCTTTTTATCTAATTTGAAAAATTTAATCTGATTGATAGAACCGGTTTTGAAAAAAATGAAAATGAGGGGAAGAACAAGAGGAGAGACATAATTAGGGCCAAGTGACGGATTAATTTTAAACACAATGAAGTTAAACAAATAAAAAGAAAGCTAATTTTTATTAAAATTCGTTTTATCTTGAGAAAAGAAATTTAGTCATTGCTGACAATAATAAAATGATTAAAATAAAATATCTGTGAATATTTTCATTGGTTTGGCTAGTTTTGAATCATTTAATGAATTTCATTTAAAGCAATTTAAAAATTGAATTAATTTTTTTTTTCTTAAATGTTATGAAGATATAATATGAATATCCAATGATCATGAATTGATCAATATTATAAACAATATGCAAAAGATGTAGAGACACTATGAAAGTGTCTCTACTACATTGGTAACCTGTCATTCTGAGTTAAATTTCTTAAGCCACATTTACTAGAAGCCAGAAAATACAGATTAGAAAATTTTTTTTAGATTTTTAAACTTTGCTTAGACTTTTGAAATTAGTCATAAAAAGTTGTTAATTTTGTTTTAATTCCATCAATCAAAAAATTTAAAGCATATTTTCCTTTGAGACTTTGTATTATTGAAATTAGAAAACTTTGATCTGGTTTTATCAAAAAAATGAAAGGCTCATAATAAATTTTTTAAGGAGAAATAAGATTTATAAAAAATGGTTGAAAATTTTTACTTTATATCTAATGGTAAGCAGCAGACTGTTGGCACTGCCTTACTTATTTGGGTAAGTGAAATTGTCATTGCCAATTAACTCACCTCCATTTCTGTTAATCTGTGCAACAAAGCTTCAATTGGAGGAAGATTTAAATTAACTGTCCTCAATATTTCATCTGTTTTTTCCTTATTCTCGTCAGTTTCTTGGGTATTAATATCTTCAGATGATCGTTTTGCTTCTGAAACTTGTTGAGGATTGGATTCAAAGTTTAACAGTTCTTCAATAAAAGATTTACCAATCCTTTCTACCCTGTGGGCTGGTTGGCAACCAGGTGATTTATTAACAAAACTAGGCTAAAGAAAAATATATAAAATATTAATACCATAATACCAATAAACAAACCAACTGTTATAGGAATTTAGTTTACATTCAGAACAAATTTTATAGAATTTAAAAAAATAAGGTTTGAAATGGGTTTGAAAAAACAAAAAAAAAATTATTATTATTGTGAGTATTCCATGTAATAAGTTATTACAATAGTCATTTTGTCCAATACTGTTATTAGATGTAGAAACAAAATGTTCAAAATTATAATTTCATTAGTTGGTAAAAAAATACAGTTCAATGATCAGATTCTTTTTGTAAAAAAAATGAAGGTGAATGTTAAAGAAAAATAAAGTTTAATAAAAAAGAAAATGTCAATTCTGCCAGGTTATAGATTGGTTCTTAGAAATCTTTTAAAGAATAGAATCAATCAAATGAAAACAAATGTACTCAAAGGTTTTAAACCAGAAATATTGTAAGGTAAAACTAGTTGATTGACCTAAGCCATGAAAGAGAAAGATTTTCATAATAATAAGTTCAATAAAACATTCATTGTGAATTATGGAGTTTTAATAGTAGTAAACAATTCAAAAATTGATTACTTAGAAGTAATTGGTCATGTTAGAGAGAGGTTAAAAAAATTAACAATCTTAACTCACCACTGAGGATGGCTTTTGTGTAGTTAAGACTGTTATTGGGGATGACTGCCTGGAAGATAAATAAAAAATATTATTCAAACTACCAAAAATGAAAGCATATCTTATTGTAATATCTAACCTTATTAATAACTGGAACTTGAAGTGTTTGTTTCCTATGGACTCCAAAACTGCTGAACATATTTTCTTGAAAATTTATACAGGTGCACTTTATGTGTCTGGGAGTGTTCTTAGGTAGATTTTGTTTTGAAATACCCCTAGTGATAATAGAAAAATCAATTTCTAGAATCAAGAGTGTGGACATGATTAATAATAAAACTATAAAAATTGCCATTATGAACACTGTGTAGTGAGCCAGTCATTCAAATCCCACTCGAGGTTTGGACTATTAACAACATTTGGTGTCACTGATGAGATCTAATAAGGTAGAAACAGCTGTCCAGCACTATGTTAAAAATTATATAAGATTCTGCATTGAATCATAACTTGATTTAAATACATGTATATTTTAGGCCATACCTAAATTTTCTGCCAAGCTATTTTGCAAGTAACTCAGAATTGCTAAAGTATTTCAGATGCACAATTCATGTGTTCCTTTAATCTTTTGATGGAACTTTGTATCCCTTACAGAGATAAAACACTTTTCCCTTAATAAAGGAGAAAGTTTTGAGAAGTTTGGTCTAAATTTATTTTCATCTTTTTAAAACTTAGAAGAAGAATTAAAATCATAACAGATTGTTCATAAAGTTTTCATTCAAGGATGTATAAAAAAAATATACATATTTGAGTAAAAGATACTGATTCAGTTCATTCATGTCTGACCCAAAATATTCTAGAACATTAGTTTTAAAAGATTTAGTTCTGACCTTAGTTTGACTTTAGTGTTACTTCCTGTTTTTTCAAATTTTACAAAGAAAACATGAGATATCATTTCTAGTGATATATCTTTCATATATTATTTGTTCTTTCATAAACAAAAATATTTTTGAATAAAAATTTCATGAATGTTTATGAAAAATATAGTTTTGCTTTTCTGTGCTGTAGTAACATGCCTTCCTAATCTGTGTTGTCACATATTAGAGAAAACTTCTTTCAAAGTTTCTTTTAAGCTTATCTTACACTGTTGTATTGATGATATCTAACAATGCACCAAAGAACAACAAGTGCCTCCTAACCTTCCTTTCTTTTTCTAAAAATGTTTTTTTCTTGACATAAACCAATTAAATAAATAGAAATATTAAATACTTTGAAGAGAAAACATAAATAGTTTTTTCATGAAAGAAAAAATAACTGACTGATGCAATTTTAAAGTTCAATACTATGAAAATCTTTTCTGCATTTATTCATGGAAGACTTAAAAGAAAAAAGAAAAAAATTTCAAATTACAACCTTGAATAAAATTTCATTTCTGTAGGTTTCTCCTCATACATGGAGTTCAGATAAGATGGTAATGGTGGTTGAATATGTTTATTTTTATTAGAAACTGCTCCAGGAGATTCACAATGAGCCTGAAATAGTGATTAAAAATATCTGAGTATATCTTAGCAATATCTAGATAGAGAAGAATAAACTTGCAAATGAGAAAATATGTTGAAATAAGGACAAAAAATATTTTAAAAAGGGGAATTCATACAAAGGTTATGTGATAGTTGTAAAGACAGCGTCAATAAAACTTACTCCTTGAACAAAGTTGGTAGATCTTCATGACAGCTTATTGTTATTGCAGTTTCAAAAAGGGATAATTTAATCTAACTCTATTCAATTGTGACCAACAGATTTTCAAAATGGTTGGTTGTGAAGAAATGTAAAAATTATATTGGTATAATAGATTTTGTATTTGAACTTTTTGTTAGATTTGTTATTCAAGACATATTTGTTGTAGCACATAATAGATTGCAGAATTCCTTAAATTCTACATATAACACTCTTACCTATGATCAAATGGCTAGGTTGAAAGTATTGTAAGCAAGTCTTGTGAATGAATCTGTGGAAGATATACTACAATTTTAAGGGTATATAGTATGAAAATAAATGCTTCAATTTATGGTTATTTGCTGAGGATAAAGCTTGGATGACAAGTTACTGCCAGTAAAACAGAAAAGAATTTATATACCGTATGAAAAGTTATGTTTAAAAAAAATGTAAAAGAAACATGAAAAGAAAATTAAATTAACAAAAAATGGAAGGCTATAACAAGTTTGATTAAAAAGAACAGAGATCTCTAGTCTACTTATTTTGCTTTTTATTCTTTCCTATTTCCTGATAAGTGTTTTTACATCAAGTTTAAACGAATTCAAATATGCTGTAATCCTTAGTACTTTTCACTGAGTCAATTTTCGAGGTTGGATGCAATATAACTTCAATAGATGTTAATATCAGTTTTTCAGGTGTTCTTCTGAAAGCTGGTTACAATCAATTTTTTTTTAGATAGATATTAGTTATTATATATATATATAATCATATATATAATCAAAGACTAAGATGGTTAAAACAATCAGTTTAGAAAAATTTATTCCGAAAAAAATGTGGAACTCCATAAAAAAAAGCACCTGTTGTCATATAATTATAGCCTAACAAGGGTGGAAAAGGCCAAATAAGTGAATGAGAGTCACTTTAGATCAGTTTGAGCCTAGCAGAGGGAAGTACAAACTCTTTGTAAATATCTATATTTTATAGAAAAGAATTGAATACACCATCAATTTCAGGAAGTCTTATAAGTATTTTTCAGATTATTGTCCTCATCTTTATTTTTGTTTCATTATGTTTTGACTGAATTAATCTTTGGTTTTACAAAGTTATTCATATTGTTTTTTTAATTACCTTCTTTTTTGAAATCAAATGTCAGTTTTATTTTAATGGATGTTTTGTTTATGTTGTTTATAGCCCAAAAAATACTTAAAAGATTGATTATACCTCATCTCAAGGGTTATAGAAAATCATTTCAGGAAGTTTTATTTTTTATTGAAGAAGAAATTAATAATATCGAGGTTAAAGCATACCTTTATATGAGCATGAGAAATAAGTTTTTTCTTTGTTTTTTTGCCAGAGGCAAACTTTTTCATCATTTTACGTCCAGATTTGCAAGGTTTGGAAGGAGATGTGGGTTTTTGAAGAAAGGCTTTCTTTTCAGGAGTAACTGTTTTAAAATCTTAATTAAAAATAAAATTCATGAAGAAATAAAATCAATACAGAACTTCATTTTGATTGTAATTTTATCAACTGACAAAATTATTTTAAAACATCCAATAAAATGTTTACAAAGATGGCAAAATGTTAGTTTATATGATAGTGAATAGATCTGTCAGGCAAATGTGAAAAAAGATCTCTATTTTCCACTCTGGTTGACATGGGTAAATTCATTTTTTAAAACTTATCAGCAATTGAATGATATTAAGTAAAATTCATTTCCTTATTATAGGATGTTTTTTATAAAATAATAATACCCAAACATTATTGTTTGTTTAAACAATTTTTATATTAAGTTTGTTTAATCATATGAAAACCTTTTCTAATTAAAATTCTGTTGTTGGTGTGTCATATGAGAAATAATGTCACATTTTATCTATCCAGAGATCATAACATCAACTCTTTAGAATGCAGTTACAGTGACAGAAAAGGACAAAGTGGAGAAGCCCACCACGGTGTGCTTACCATTATATCAAAGGTTTAGCAGAAAAGATCCAGATGATATTGGGTTTATACAACAGTATTCAAAAGTAATTCCACTCTACGATGACACCTCTTCAGAGTCAAGCCCTCCACAGACTACAACATGATAAAGAATTGCGTCTACTCAACACAACCGTGTGGGAAGGGGTATAAAGGTAAGACATGCCAGCCGCTTAAGGTAAAACTAGAGGAACATTATAAGGTAGTGGTACGAGGTAATGTTGAAAAGTCAGGAATGGCTGAACATATCTAGCGAGAAAGTGGGAACTATCAGCCCATGTGATACTGTATAAATTCTCAAGAAAATTGGCCCAGCCGCTTCCGAATCAATAGAGAACAAACTCACACAAAGACAAAGTTAAATTCATGTAAAAAATTAGATATGATATGTACCATGGCAATGTTAGAGAGTCAATTATTTGAAAATATTTTTTTAAGTAAAGCTCCCTATAAGATAACATGACTTAAAATAGATAATATTTTATACAACTGTGATAAAATATAGAAAGATGAGACCTGATATAAACTTAAAGTTAGAGAAAATATAAAAAGCAGCAATATTAGAAGAAATTCAAATGTTGAACTAAGATGACTTGCCTCCTGAGGATATTTTTAGCCTAAAGTTTTTCTGGATAGGTTTTTTAGTGATATATTTTTTCAGAGAACCTGGAGATTTTTTTTGTGAGCCTGGAGAAGTTGAACTTAGCATTCGATTGTTAAATATATGCAGCTTCAATTTACATTCCAGATGAGTTTGCCATTCAACTTGTAGTGCCTATTAAACAATATAAAAAAATGAATTAAACATATACAACATCATAAACTGCATAAGTAAAAAGCTTTTATGCTGATAATATAAAAAAAATGTAGTTGTTGATTAATATTTTTTATTTTATAATTGTAAGATTCAATTAACATAGATGCACAGATTTATAGTAGGATCCCACTCCCAAACAGAGTTATCATGATTAAAAAACTTAGAATCTACAGTAGATTAAAAGAACACTAATTATATTTATATTTTTCAAAGGAACCAAACAAATTATTATTTTTTAAAATAATAATTGAATTAAAATAATCAAAATTTTCTCATTATTCATTCCACTTCTCACCAGAAGCAGTTGGTAAGAATTTCACACTAGCCATTGTGTTATTTTGCCAAAACTTAAAATTTCAAATAAATTTATAAAATCCAGTTTTAAATTTTTTTAAAAAATGGTTTATGAAATAACCGCACGTCTTTTAATTATTAAAATTTAAAAATTAAAATTATTACTTTCAATTGCAATTTACAATTGTGGGAGTTTCAAAAACTAAGAACCCCAAGAGAGACATTTTTTTAAATATTTTTGAATAGAACAAAAAAAAAGGTTGAAATGTGTTTATAAGCAATGAGCAAAAAATCCAGATCACTCTAGATTTTTCATTCTGTGACCTACAGTTAAATAAGTACTTACATCAACTAAATCAACTAACTCAAGGACTTCATGGCAATGTGAACTACTTTTATAAAAGAGGCTTTTCAGTTGAAGATAAAGGTCAATTAGTCTACGAAGATGCTCAAGTATTTGGGAGAGAAGGTCTGCAAGTTTTAGCTGGAAGACAGTATTGGTAAATTGAAAAGCATATCGCTTCAGGCTATTTTTCATTATCTGTAATGATTTATAAGCCCCTCGATAAGCACTGATCAAACGAGATTTTGTCCAACCAAGCTGAAAAAGAAGAAAAAAAAATTAAATTTCAAATTTTAAATAAATCAAAATGCAAATACTGAAATTTCTTGGGGAAGAAAAATATGAAATGAATATTTGATTAATAGAAATGTAAAAAGTTTTTTGTTTTTTTTCGGAGTATTCTAATGATCAACTGACAGGTTGATTAAAGAAAAATTGGAACACTAATGGGAAAATGAGAAAGCTGCAATCGAGATATAACAAAGTAAATTAGTCACAAACAAAGAAAATGTTAATTTTTTTATCACTTCTAACTATATAGGTGTGAATGTGGATGTAAAATTAAATAATAGTTATATAGGAATCAATAAGCTAATGATCTATTTTTTATGAACTAATATCAGATCATCATTAGATAATGAAATATTTAAAATCCTATTGGATTTCTATAATTACAACAGATCTTTGCAATTTGACAAATCATAGGAATATTTTTGTAAACAGCAGATAAAAACATACCTTGTTTATATGCACATTTGTAATAGCCTTGTAGTTGTGCATTGAATTTAATTTGCGCTCAATATCTACAATTTGTTGCTGAACAACATACACTTGTCGAGTGAGAACTTTTAAAGTTCCTTGTTCTTGCTTTTGGGCTCTTGTTTCTTGTTCTTCTTCAGGAAGGGATGGATTAGGATTATTTAATTCTGCAAAGATAAGATTAGAGTCTAAAACAGTTGTTTAAAGAAATAATTTTAACATCTGCTAAGACAACGCAAACATTAAAAAACCCTGGAATTTTCAACAACAATGTAAATTGAAAAAAAAAATCATTTGAAATTGATGTTTTAATTATTATTTATTTATAAAAATATATTCAGAATAAATTAGTGTTAACTTTATTGTATTAATTTATGCCACCGACCTTTGAGTAGATTCTCAAAGAAATCTCTTAATTCTGTAAGTTGTTTGCTGATATCATCTTGTACTTGTTGAATCATTTGATTGCAGGTTTCTTTATCATGAGTTGGTGGTGAATTGGTCGTAACTAAGAAATAAAAATATACAGTTTTAAATCTTAAATGAAAATTTAATCTAAAAGAATATGCTAAGAAGTTTTGATAATTTTTTATGAAAAAGTTAGTGATGAAAAAATAATTTTTTTTTTTACAGACCCACCAGTCATTTCCCACCTTATTGTACATAAAACCATTTTCAAAATAATGCTATTGTCATTGATTTGGAGGGGAGATTCAGAACAAGTCAGTTTTTCAGGAAACAATTTCTATTATTTATATTCATAAAATAGCTATTCAAATTTCATGAAAATCTAATTAAAGAATATGAAGAAAATCAGAAAATTGTTTTTGGAATCCTTTGGAAGCCTAATAACTTATTTTGAGTTTATGAAATGTCTTTACCTTTACTGTTATCTTCATTTCAGTTGATGTATCCTTTGGCCTCAGGTATTTGAACTTAAGAACCGTCATGTCATATCTATAATCTTTCACAAAACTTCAAACCTAACCCTTATTCAATGAAAAGGAATACATTCTTCATTATATTAACAATGAACAGGTAGTGAGGGTAGATCAGTGGTAAAAGCTTGAACTCTGGAAACAGATTGCACGAGTTTAAGTCCCAGTCAAAACCATTATGTTTGCTTTCAGCTGTCTTGAGCAGATAAGGTTTGTTAACTTGGGAGAGTAACTCATCTATGTTAAGGGTAACACTAATTACAAAAGCCCAACCAAATAAATAAAAATAATGACAATGTTATATCTTATAATTTACATTGGCTTAGAAATCCTCATTCTCAGATAATTCTGTACTAACTTTACATGTAGTGTCATGTGTTTTGAGGGAAATGTTGTGAATATAGTTTAGATCAACACAATGAAAATTTGAAATAAGAAATTTACTAATAAACAAAATGAAATGCAATGAAATACATTTTCTTTTCATTGATTTGGAAATAATATTCAATAATCTCACCTGGAAGTTTGGAAATTGGAATGTTTTCAGGTGTTTTGGGTCTTTCCGAAACACGGGGAACTTGAATACTGCCATTTTTCTGAAATTTGCTGTTTACGTCATGAACCTGCAAACATACATGCAATTCTTCAATGAATTTATGTTTGTCTAAAGTATTGTTGAAAAAAAATATTTATATCAATTTAAAATTAAAATAAAAAGTTTATAGAAAATAAATTTTCATAAAAGAAATCTAAAACAAAAAAAAAATCTGAAAATAATTTTGAGATGGAGCACTATTTTGATGTTGTAAGCTCATTTCCTTCATAGCTATATTAAACAGAAAAAGAAATCTCAAGATGTTCAGTATAAAGAATATTTTATATTCATCAATTGATTAGTTTTTAGTTTAACCAACACTTTTGGGAAAGTGAGAACCTAATTTTTCATGAGAGTTTTACCAGGGTTAACAGTTTTTTCCTAATATCAGGTGTAGCAAGTTGCTCTTTGAGGTGAAACAATTTAAGAAAGCATAGATCTACCCTTAAATTTTGAAATTCACTATGTAAAGTTAATCCATTTAGAAAAAAAAGCAAAGTGAATAGATAAAGCAATATATAGCAACACAAGAGGGTGTTGACTGAAGCTGGGCCTTTTGAATGACTTGTGTTAATCTGTGTTGTTTAGAAGTTTTAGTTCATACTGGAGATATTCCAAGTCGTATGACTACTGAGTTGTATTGTCTGCTTAAATGGAAGGAAAAATTAAACCCTATTAGCTTTTTTTGTTTTTCTAAAATTAAGATTATTTAGTTGTTTTACAACATTCAGGTGACTGTCAAACAATTACCTTTTAATGACAAATATTATTTCTTGTCTCAGTTCTATTTGTTTCTTGATTGCTTGCACTTAGTGTCTATCTTTTTCAACTGCAATTGTCAAATGCAGTCTTTCCTAAATTGCTTATTCCTTAAAATTCTTTTATTAACTTTCAATCCACCATGGAAAATTTAACCTTAGAAAGAACTTCCTCATTTTTGTTTGCTTTAACAGGAATTTACAAAAAAACAATTGCTGAAAACCTAATGTTAGTAATTAACTTTTTTTGTAATTCTGCTCTTTTAAAAAATACATTTGTTGTTTTTTCTTTCAATTTTTAAATTATATAATACTCTCTCTATTTGCTACAAGTGCATCTTGGTCAAATAAATAAAGATAAGAAACTAAATTCCACATTTTATATGGCATCAATGTATAAGAAATGTTTACATAAACAACATGAGAGTTCCTTTTTTTGTGCTGCTTTAACAAGCTTTTGTCTTTTTGAAAGTTATCCATGTGTTTACATTAGTTTCTTGTGATATTCTAATTTTTTCTATGATAGAATGTTTAATATTACTGATTCTGTAAATGTCTCTTGATAGATAAACAATTTAAGAGAGAAATAACTTAAAGTATCTAGAACATGTTGATTGATGAATTAAAGTTGTATCTCAACAGCTTAAATGAAGCCAAAATTCCACTTACTTTAATTGATGTTTTTTTAGTTTTTACTAGTTTTGGGACTTTCAAAGCATTGACTTTGCTTTTTAAAGAAACAGAGGGTAAAACATCAATGTTGTGTTTCTTTCTTTTCATATCCAGTTTTGCTAGGGTCAAAGCTTGGTTCATTGTGTCTCCATAGCAGAATGAATCATTGTTGCAGTTGCTGCCCCCATAAATTTCAAACTGTTCTTGCTGTATTGCTCTTGTCTTCATCCCTTGAAAGGGACAGCTGGGGGTCACATGTCTTCCTTTTAGTTTTTCAACAACAATTGGTTGAGGTTTAGATGTTTTTTTGTGTACCATTTTGGCTCCAGAGATTGGAACCACCATTTTGGACAAAACACAATTCTCATTTTTCACTCTGGTCATGTCTGGATTCACATCGTCTAAAAAATAGGTAGATTTTGAAATATACAAATTATTTGATGATAAATACAGATAAAAAAAACCCTCAATCATTCTTTATGTATCAAAAACTTTATATGTTTTCATATAAATTTTATGATTTAGACGTTTAAATTAAGGGTGAGTATCTAAAAATTATTCAAAGGTTATTTAATCTTTTTCTCAACACAGCAGTGGCAGTGCAGCAGCAACAGTAACACAACGCTCTCATATTTCTAAAACCTCCCCTAACTAGAAACTTTATATAAAAAAAACTAACTTTCATTCTTTAGGTTTTTGGGATGGGACCGGTGATTTTTCCCTGCAGGCAGATCAAATTCGTATCTTCCCTAAACTGCAAGAGGGTAAAAAAAAACAAAAAAACTTCCAACGCAAGAAGAAAAAAATATCAAAAAATAAAGGGGGAAAAAAATTTAGAGAACTTAGAGAAAAGAAAGGGGTGTTTATTTTTTACTTTACATGAAAATTCAACAACTTTTTAGTTTAAACAAACCCAAAAAATAAACGTTGTTGCGATCCCGCATTAACACCGTTGCTGTTTTGTTAATTAGCTCGGACATTTTATCAATATTAGAAGTTATTTCCAAATAATTCCTTAAGAAGTAATTAACACAACAAAAAAGTTTGAGTATTTGTTACCCTTAATCAATGCTTGAAGAAAATTTACCGGTTATGGCAAAAAGTTGTCCCCTTGTTGAAAGTAAGTAAAATAACCCGTGTATATGTTCCCTAATTCAATTACCTCCCTTGTTCTCTAATCCCATCATCCCTTTTCCACTCCCTGTTTTCTTTCTCAATAAACCTACTTCTCTATACCCGTCCACACGCGTGTTCGTGTTCCTCCTTCACATCGTTTGTTCTTGTTCTTTTTCTGTTAACACCACTACTGCACAATGCAACTTGCAACACCCCTCAAAAAACTAAATCTGTTGCTTGTTTTTTTTTTTTTAAGTCTTGTTGCAATTAAAATTATAAATGGTTTCTCTTCTCACAAAAAGTTAAGTTTAATTAACTAATTTTTCATAAAACATATGGAAAAAGATAGAACAAAATATGTTAGGTCGAACTCAAAATGAAAAATATTCATTAATGAAAATATAAAATATTTGGGTTGACTCAAAGAAATAGAAAAACTAAATATTTATTAATGAAAAAATTAAAAATATTTACGAATGAAAAATAAAATATTTCAATTCAACTTTGTGAGCAGCACTCAGCAGAGAAACTTTTAATTGCAACAAAACGTTAATTTAACAAAACCAACAACAACACCAGCCAAAGATTCAATTTTTCGAGGGGACAATTTTTTGCCATAACCGGTAAATTACCCTTTTTTTGGTTTTTAAATTTTTTTTACTGAGCACTAAGGGTAACAAAAGCGAATTTTGATAATAAAAAAGAAAGCTAGTGTAAAGATTCCGCCCTCCCCACAAAAAGAGAAAGAAGTGAAGGGAATTATTTGTTTGGAAATAATTCCAAATTAAGTTTTACAAGTGATAATCGCTAAAATGCAAAAACTGCAAAACTATCATAAACTTTAAAATCTGACAGTTAAGTTTTTTTCCCCATTTTTCATTTCACTCATTTTGCTTTTGGAAGTATAAGAAACAAAAGCAGAAAAAATGATGCAAAAAACTTAATCATAATATTTCTATGCAATATTTCTTAAGTTAATTATTTTTTTATGGTAAAGAAACAAGAAAACACTGAAATTCAAAAGCCGAAAAACAAAACCCAATCATTTGAAAAACACGTCCAGACATGAATTTTCTTGTATGAAAGTATTTCTAAAAAAAGGGGGTATTGAGTTAAAATAAGAAGCATATTTTTGTTTGTAAAGAGTTATTTATAATACTCACCGAAAACCTAATTTTTAAACTAAAAATGTTAACTAAGGTCGGCCTTTATAACAACAAGACGGGCTTCTTCGTCAATATCTTTGATTATCAAATGGCCATTGTTACAACAACAAAAACACAGATGCCACCTAGGGTTAGAAATTAAAGGGAGATAACACAGAGACAAAAAATTTCAATTATACTAGAAAATTATTCAACATTTCTTTTGAGTTACTTAATTAAAAATAAAATTAACGAAAAAGATATATTTTTTGCCAAATTAAGATTCTTTTCAATAAATATTTTCAGGTATTTTTGTTTTAAATTATGCAAATTATGCACTTTTATATTAATTTAAAAATCCTGTTTCAAGGAGAAAACTATTTGAGTGGTGACTAAAAAACAGCCACCACTCAAATAGTTTTCTCCCTTTTTTCCTAAAATGTTAAAAAGGGAGAAAACTTTAATGATCGAAAAAAATCAATTAAAGATTTGGAATTTTGATTGCCTGAATTTATTAGACGACTTACTTATGTGTTAATATTATCCTCCAGATTTATTCTAAATATTTGGCCTTTCTGCTTTCCGTCTTTAACACACACACACACACACACACACACACACACACACACACACACACACACACACACACACACACACACACACA
>JAUZSX010273652.1:0-14636 GCA_034780655.1 Idiosepius hallami
GAGAGAAAAAGAGAGGGAGATGGATTGATATATATACAGGGCAGCGACGGTGGAACATTGGTAAAAGCTAGGGTTCAGGAATCGTATTACGCGAGTTCAAATCCCAGTCAAAACCATTACATTTACTTTAGCAGCAACATCTGTATATATAACGTCCAAGAAAGAATTGGCATTTGTTTGCATATACTTTTTTCTTTTTTATCTTATGTGTAGGTCACAGAATGAGGAATCTAAAGTTTTATAGACCTTCGGACCAACAGCCTATTATGCAACACTGATAAGGAAAAAGAGAGTGTAAATACTAAAAAAACAACATGCCTTGTATAGTCCTTTAAAACCTTTTACTCCAAATATTCTCATGGATGTCTGTAATTTCGTAATTGCAGGCGACAGACAGAAGCCCAATAAAGAATTTTACAAATGCCAATAACATATTAATAGACATGAATTAATGAGTAAAAATATGAATAGATGATTTATTGGCATAAGTGGGAGGAAAATGAGATTGGTGCAGCTTATGCAGACGCATCTAAGAATCACTGATGATTCATCCAATACGTAGATGCCATTGTGCAAGACAGACAGATAGATCGACAGGCAGACCGGCATTCATTAGATTTGTATTGACCGATTTCTAGTGTATGGCTACAAAGAAAAATTACCAACTTGGCCAATTTATATTCAGATATTGCGTGGGCGTTGGAAGGATTTTAAAATTAAATAACTTTTACAAATGATATCATATTTAACTTTTTTTAATTCTTTATTTGTATGGAACTATTGGATTTTATAACACTACCCTAATTTTTTACGTTTTTTGTTTTACTTGATCATTATTAAATTTTTAAATGGCAACCTAAAACCAAAATACCGAATTTTCATGGCTTGTGTATTCACTGGACTTGAATGCTCCGGATTATTTATGTGGCTACTTGAAACAGAAGTTTTTATTTGAATAATCATCTACCGATGTACATCTCTTGGAGTCAGAAACCTTGCATACTAAAAAGAGCTTTTCATTTATGAACAAGGACCTAGTGTTCATTTAAAAGACATTATTTTTCATACTTAGATGGTTGGTTGGTTGGTTGGTTGGTTGGTTGGTTGGTTGGTAGGCTGGTTTATTTGACCAGCATATCGACTCTCATTGGGTCATTTAATGTTGTAAATTTATTTTATTTATTTAATTTGGGTTTGTTTATAGGTTTTTATTTTCTATTTTAAGCTATTTTTGTGAGAGGTTGTTTGTTAGTGTGTTTTGGTTTTGTTTTGTTTTTTTTGTAAGATGAGGGTGTTTAGTTAGAGGCTTTTTGGTAGGATATTGTATTATTTTTTTAATATAGTTTGATCTCTTTCAGGAATGAAAGAATGCTTAGAATAGTAAATCAAGCTTATATCCTTTGAATAAACTTTTTAGATTAAATACAAATTTGTTTTTGTAAAAAGCAGTATTCAAACCAGTTTTTCTGTTCTTCTTTCGATTGAAATCCTTCAGGCTTCCAGTTCCCACACTGTGGTTTCTATGTAGAGTTGCGCAAATGCCCATGTGCGCATTTCGCGACAGTGTAAATCAACAATGTTGGAAACTGTTATCGAAACTGCGATTAATTTTATCAGAACAAAAAAACAAAACAAAAAAAAACAGTATATTCAATTGAAAATTAAGTAAAAAGTATTATATAACTAGAAGTATTGTCTGACTTTTTCTATGCGCCGGGGACCAAGCTAGTTATAGATATTATTTAGAACTAACTTTTACTGTAAACTTCAACGGGGTGTTAACCTCTCAATGTCCCCCGTTATAAAGGAAGCCTATTAAATAGCAAAGTGCCGTACGTTCGTAAAACGGTAAACGCTCTTGTAAATGTCAATTAAAATTGTAATTCGTGATGTGTAAGTTAAATATTATATATTGTGCTCAGCAAATTTTAGTGGTATGTATGTTTTGATGCTCAATTTTGTGTTCATTTTAATTTGTGCTTTTGTAATTCCAAATTTTTACCCCTTAGCAGCTGTTTTCTTGCTCAAAATAAATTAGGAAGCGTTCCCCGCGTTTGATTACACCATATATAAAATTGCAAGTGTTTAGAGAAAAAAATTGATAGTGTAGTTTAGTAGAGACGGACAAATCTTTCAACTTTGACCCCTTAGTAGCTAAATTTCCGACTCAAAACCGACTAAAAAGTTTTTCCAGTGTCTGAATATTGTATATATCAAATTTCAAGTCTCTAGACCTAAATTTAGCAGAATAGTTTGAGAGAGATTTGTTCTCACACACATATACTCTGACAAAGAGACAGAGAAAACAAGAGGTCACTTTTATAAATATACTAAAAGTATTGCTCGGCTTTGCCTGGGCACCGGGAATTTACTACTTAGTTTAGAAAGCCTATTATATAGGAAAGTAGTCCCATTCACATGCAAATTTCAGTGTTCTGTATCATATTGCTATCTAAATTTTGGTGATCTGAACACTTTGATAATCCCTTTTGTGTTAGTTTTTATTTCTGCTTTTTTGGGATTCAAAATATTGCTCCCTTAGCAGCTCTTTTTCGGCTTGGAACCAGCTAAAAGGTTTTCCGCAGGTCTGAATGCATCATATATTTTAAATTCAAAACCATTACTTTCACTTTAGCAGCCTCGGGCAGATGGGGCTCGTTAATTCGGGAGAGCCACTCATTTAGGTGAAGGGCAACACCGAATGTAAAAAGCCCGGGTAAGAGCACGTAAAAATGGCCTTGTGCTAAACTTGGGTTGGCGTTCACCAAGTAAATATAATATATTTCAAATTTCAAATGCTTAGACCCAAAATTCTCAGAATAGTTTGTTAAAAACTGTAAAGGCCAAATCTTTCAACTGTGACCCCTTACCAGCCACATTTCCGACTCAAAACTATTTAAATATTTCTTAATACTTTTGAAATCAAATTTCAAATCTGTAAACCAAGAATTCATATAGGAGTGTGGTACAGCACACGCGTATTTTCACTTTTATATATATATATAAAGATAAAGACTAGGTAAGCGACACCAAATCTAAGAAGAAAATATTGGAACAATTGGTTCTTTGGCAGTTGGAATATTCCATTTACATTCAAATAGGTCAAATGCTGTAATGGTCGTGCTAATTAAGAATAGGAAAAGGAGAATTAGGATATAGACATAAATAGAATCACTTGAAGCATTATTGGCCAGCGTTGACGAACAAGCTACCGAAGTGTTTAAGGAAGCTTATTCCATAAGAAAACATTGCCGTACCTTACATTACGTTTGTAAAGCGGTGAACGTTCTTCGATTTTTACTGTTAATAAAAGAAAAATAAACAATTTGTTTTAGACTTTTGTTTTTAAAATTGTTATGATAACAAAGAAACATTTTAATGAATTCTTAACATTTCATAAGCTAGAAAAATAATTTTTAAAATTAGGTTGTTTTTACTCTAACATTTTCCTTATAAGTTATGAAAAATGGAACCGAGGAGTCCAGTTTTCCTAGCAGTCATTTAGACTTCGGAATCATAGTACGTAAGTTCGAGTCACAATCATTCCGTTCGGGTTTATAATTGGTTTAATACCCTTCGGAAATTGTTTATTCCAATTTGAAGTTGTTTGACATTTTATCAATTTGAAGTTTATTAATCCATTTTAAAGTTGATTGTTCAATTTTGATATTGATTATTTCTCATTTTGAAGTTGTTTTTGAATTTGAACTTCATTGTTCTATGTTGAGGTTGATTAGTTAATTCACTTGAAAATAAGCCAATTTTCAAGTCGATTATTATCATTTTGAAGTTGAAATTGGAGAGCGCGAAATAGGCCTTTGGACCCGTGGCCTCTAGTTTTGAGTATAAGTGATTGTTAATTCAGTAATTTTTGAAGGGAAAAAAGATGCAAATTTTTTCGTGTTTGCCTTTTTTTTTTTTTTTTTTTAATTATTTAATCTGGATGTTTTCACTTGAATAAGAATGGAGAGACGCTAAGAAAAACGGCAAAGCAAATAATGTCGGAAAGGGGTGTAATAATAATCTGTTAACCTTTTCCCGCGTCAGCTTAAAATAGAAATGCCTACTAGCATCGACTAATTAAGTTTTAAAAAAAACAGGAAGTAGATATGTAAATACGCATGCGCACACATAACACACATACTGTCAGACTCGCATACACGCTCACACAAAAACACATAATTTAATACACAGAATTAAATGCATATATATATAAAAATATATATATATATATTTATATATTTATATATATGCATTTTATTCATCCATATTTGTATACATATATACATAAGTTTTCCATTATATTTATACACACACACACACACACACACATATATATATATGTATATATATATATATATATTAAGTATTAAATGTGAAAAATTAAGAAAGAAAACATAGTATAATATTACTCTTATACCTGCATTTGTATATATGTGTGTGAATGCGTTATTTATGTTATTAAAAGAAAAATATAAAAAAACAATAACACAGAGATATTTTTATTTTAATTTTAGTAATTTTTCAGTTTCTCTGCAGCTATATTCAAAATAGATTGTTTAACTGATTTGACCGTATTGAAATGTGTGAAATATAGAACGTGAGATATTGCCGAGGGAACGCAGGGAATACAGTAATATAAGTAATCAGTGTACAGGGCAGCGCACTAAACGTTCAGGGCGGCGCACCGACCCCAACGAATTTCAACTAACATCAATAATCACGTTAGTTTCAGTTAAATTTATCCATAGAATGAATTTACATTACGTTTAGTCCCGTTGTTAAGATATGTTTGCAAGCTATTTGTGTAATTAACTATTTTAAGTAATAAAAAAAGGGAAATCTACCAACATTCTAGAATGAAAATTCCAGAAAATTGCAGAATTATTCTCGTTCTAAAAACAGCATTAGCTCAAGGAAATTAACGAACTTAAATTGAAAATGTGTAATGTTCTTCGCAAGGTCATGCTTAGGGCCCCCGCAAACCCCGCAACTACTGGGAGCTGCAAGCTCTCTAGGGGATGCAAGGCTTCTTGGCTTCCAAGATCTTTTGTAACGCAAAAATGACCAAAATAAATAATTACTAGGATTAAATTAAAAAAATCATTGTCACATTTATATGATGGTACCAAAAATCAAACTTTTACAAAAAGTTGAATTGACTGATGCCTCTGGTCTCCTACTATTAAGAAAACTACTAAAGTTTTAAATCCAGCGTGTTTAACGCGCTATCCTCTATAGATCATTTAGAAAAAGAAAACATGAAAAAAGCAAAACCCACAAATCTATCCAGAACTTCGAGTTAAGGGAAATGCTTTCTTCTCCCAGTATAGATAAAATTTTATTTTTGTCTTCGTAGAACTTATGTTTTTTCGGGGTGCCCAAGTTCGTAAATTGAAATTTGACTAATGCAAAACCCTAATGCTACGATCCGTACCATTTTTGATGAAGCTGGGATTGCTGATATACCTGAAACCCACAACGTATACCTACGAAAGCTGGATACCGAAAAAAAAAAATGGCCGCTTATTTCCTTCTATAAAAATTAAATCGTCAAAAGCGACTGGAATGAGTCGATAGTTATATAAATCATGACTTTACAAAAGCATTTTGGGCAGATGACTGTCGGGCCTCCTTGAATGACCTGGATGAATGGGCATGAGGAGGAGTTTTGAACGGAAGAAAATCCTAGATTTAGATGAGAAGGTAATAAGGTTGTGAAAGTGACATGTTTTGGGTGGATTGCTTGGAAACGCTCTTGTTGGCCCTTTCAGAGATTAAAAAGATGTGAAAATGAACTCTGAGAACTACGTAACAAAGAATTTCCTTCCGTTGTATCAAAGGCCATCGGATGAGGAAAAAGAAGTTTTGATTTTTATGTAAGATAACGCATGTTCACATGTTTCCAGGTCTTCCAGGTCTTGGTTTAGCACTCATGGCATTGATAGATTAAAGCAAATGATATAGTCAACTGATACCTCTAACTTGAACATGAACTCTGAATTGAGATAACGACGTGTTGATAAGAGACTATTTAAGTTGATAAAATCTAGAACTGGAAGAATTGAACGTGTTAAAATACTCATCTGAGTAAATCGATATTTAAACATGTTAAACCTATTTCAGTTTAAAATACTGATAACAAAGGCTATTCTATTCATTATATCATTAATGGTTATAGGAAAATGTGCAAACATTACAAAATGAGTATGGTTTTTATGGAGTTTTATTTTATTTTGGTATTGTGCAAACTTTTCCCGTTCATGAATTATTGTATTGTGAAAATTTTTTCTGTTCATGAATACAAGTAATAAACTTTTGATATTATTCTTTTTTATCTTATTTTAATGCACCTTCACATTAAAATGACTACTTTTTTTTCTTAATCGTTACAACTAGTGGTGCATTGGGCAACATTTTTTTGCAGTTTCCGTAGCATACTTGTTTTATGAAATAGAGTTGCTAGCCATGTACTCAACCCCTAAACTGGAGGACCTTTTTAGGTTTTTGAAATCAGTGTTGCCTTTCACCTAGACGAACTACTTTCCCAAGTTAACGAACTGCCCGAGGTAGCTAAAGGTAGATACAATGAACTGGGATTTGAACCTCGCCGCCCCTAAAATGACTATTATAGGCATTATATTATTTGCCTTAACGAAAAAAAATTAAATTTAGACACTTTCAAACTCTTTCGATTCGGAGTGTGTATCCCTAGGCTTTTTGCAATCAGTGTCGCCCTTCACCTAAATAAGTTGCCCTCATTGAATCGATGAGTCTCATCCAGCTGGGGATTTGGGAATCAATCCAAATGAGTTAACGAGCCTTATCTTCCAGTACATCTAAAAGTAAATGCAATAATTTGGATTGGGATTTGAACTCGTGTTATATGATTCCAATGTCCAATGCTTTACCTTTGCTCCATCTTTGCTGCTCAAAATTTAACAAGAGGGAAATTCAATGCGACTGGCTTGACTCGTCCTCTCACATTCGCTTCACTGCGAAAATTTTCTTTGCGACTTTGGACGATTATTGTGATAGTGATTGTGGCTGTGATGTGGATTATGATGCTGGAATTGTGGTGTGGTGGTGGTGGTGTTTGTTGACGATCTTAATCATGATGATGATGATGATGATGATGATGATGATGATAGAGAAAATGTTGATGCTGGTGATGCTCTGTGCTGATAATGGTGGTGGTGGTGGTTGACGGTTGTTTGGTTGGTTGATTGATTGGTTGGTTGGTTGGTTATGCTGTTGGCGGTGGTGGCGGTTGCATGGTTGTCGGTAGTGATGATTGATGATGATGATGGTAGTGATGAAAACGGTGCTAATGCTGAGGAAGAGTGGGAGCTGGTGGTGAAGTGGCTAGGATGACGCATCAGATCTCAGAAGAGACTGGCCAATTTCAATCAAATAATGAATTATAAAGAAGAAAAAAAAATTTAAAATTAAAAGTTGGAGAGGAAGGAGGAAAATCATTTTTCTTGACAGATTTCTAATCTGCTGCAATGTAAACATCACGTGGTTTCCAGCATCACGTGGTTTCCTCTTTGAAAATATGTAATTGTGCCTTTTGGTTTTTGTTGTTGTTTTTTGTTGTTTTGTTCCTTACATTTCGGGAGGGGGCATTTATTTGTTTGTTTGTTTGTCTGTTTATTTGTTTGTTTATTAGTTTCTTTATTTGTTTGTTTGTTAGATTCTTTATTTGTTTGTTTGTCTGTTTATTTGTTTGATGATTGTTTCTTTATTTGTTTGTTTGTTAGTTTCTTTATTTGTTTGTTTGTTAGTTTCTTTATTTGTTTGTTTGTTAGTTTCTTTATTTGTTTGTTTGTTAGTTTATTTATTTGTTTGTTTGTTAGTTTCTTTATTTGTTTGTTTGTTTATTTATTTATTTGTTTGATGTTTGTTTGTTTTTCTTTATTCATTCATTTGTTTGTTTGTTTATTTGTTTGTTTATTTGCTTGATGTTTGGTTTGTTTCTTTCTTTCTGTGTTTTTTATTTGTTTGTTTGCTTGTTTGATGTTTGTTTGTTTCTTTCTTTCTTTGGTTTTGTTTGTTTCTTTGTTTGTTTATTTATTTGTTTGATGTTTGTTTGTTTCTTTGTTTGTTTATTTGTTTGGTTATTTGTTTATTTATTTGTTTGTTTGTTTGTTTCTTTTTTATTTGTTTGTTTATTTGTTTGTTTGTGTGGTTTTGCTTTTGTTGAAGTTGTTGTTAATTTGGCATCGCTATCATTATCATGATTTTCATCATCATCATCAAAATTGTCTGCATCATCATCATCATCATCATCATCATCATCCTCACCACCATGATCGACGTCGTTATGTAGGCAGCAAATGTGAAGCATTTTTAAATGCTTGGACTCTGGAATTGGACTATACGAGTTCAAATCCCAATCAAAGCCATAACATTCACTTTAAGCTGCCTCGGGAAAATGAGGCTCGTTAACTCTGAAGAATAACCCATCTAGGTGTAAGGATACCACAGATTCCAAAAACCCGGGTGGATGGGACTAATCAACTCAATGAGAGAAACTTATCAATGTGAAGGGCGGCAGTCATTACAAAAGCCCAAAGTAAAACGGTCCTTGAACCTAACTTGAGTTCGTTCTTGACAAATTAGATTCATCAATGTGGCCATCATCATCATCATCATCATCTTCATTATCATCATCATTATATTTCATCTTTTTTAACCTGATCAGTTTTCCTTCCTTTTTTATAGATATATAACGTTAACCCCTCTCTCTCTCTCTCTCTCTCTCTCTCTCTCTCTCTCTCTCTCTCTCTCTCTCTCTCTTTTGTGTCTGTCTCCCACAATGTTTCTATCAATTTATTTTTTGTTTCTTTGTTGAACCTTCGATCATTTTCCCCCAATTTTTTTTTTCATATTTAAATGATTAGTATTTTTATCGTTTTTTAACATTTGGTAATTATTAAAGAGATATTTACTAAACCAGTCCGATGGATAAGATTTAATCACTATTTCAAAATGTTATTATGAATGATATTTTCTAATTACGGCACTAATTATTTTATTATATGAAGGTCACTTTTAAACTCGAACAAAAATTACTCCACGGTAACATGTAGTTTATTCATCTTCTAACTCTCTACTAGCGATGAAAATCAAAGTTGAACATTGATTACAATTTTGACATCTGAGAAACGTCTGTCTGCTTGTCTGTCTGCCTGTCTACTGACCGTCCTCTGCATCCACATCTTGGTGTCTAGTAATTACCGGGATGTTTATTGATCGGATTCAAATCGATCCTTTTTTTTTCTAATTTCTTGATCCAATTTGAGAAAAAAAAGGATAAGATTTTTAAATTGAATAACACCTTATGCTGTAGTAAGGGAAAAAATATTGCCATGTTTTGAACTTTTTTGTTCAAATGCGTAAGCGCTTGAAAAATCTTTTACAAAATTGAAAAAAGAAATGCATAATTAATTTAATTTAATTCTTAAACCTAAACACTAAGCCTGATTCCTAAACCTAAACACTAAGCCTAATTCCTAAACCTAAACACTAAGCCTAATTCATAAACCTAAACACTAACCCTAATTCCTAAACAAACACTAAGCCTAATTCCTAAAACTAAACCTTAACTTTAATTTTTAAACCTAAACCCTAATCCGACCCAGTAAACCTAATTCTTAATCCTAACTCTAACCTCAAACCCTAGTCTTAAAATCTTAATCCCAAACCTTTATTGTAAGCCCAAAACCCTAACCTTAAAACCTAACCCCGAACCCTAACTCTAAAAATGAAAAGGGAACGAAAATTACGTTGGCTGATTTTACTTTATTCTTTTCTTCTTCGTTACTTTCATATGTTTTGCATCAACAACAACAAAAATTAAATTATACAAAATTCAAATTTCCATTTTATTTTTTGAAGAACCCCAAAAATTATTGTATTGTAAACTTTGAAAAGGTAAGAATCTCAACATATCATCAAGATATGGACTAAAAATGGTGCATTTTATGTTATTCAAATAACTACACACAGACAAATCAGTGTTTATCAAAAATGATTGTTCTTGTCATTAAATTACAAAAAAGTTGATATGGCATTAAACATAAGAAAGAAAGAAACAAGGGAATACCCCTATCCTTGGAGTTAAATAGTGCAAGACCTAAACGGCGGATGTGGAGGATGATGTCTACAATGACATAACGGCACTGAAGGCGGACGAAGGCTGCAACAGAGGATAGCCTCCAGTCGTCGTGGTTCTCGTCGTGGTTCTCTCCATGCCATTGGAACCAGGTCCTCCTATGCCAAGGGGCCGTGTGGTGACTGCAGGTGCATCAGTCTCCCCGCGTTAAAAGACATCACGCGCAGGCGTCTTCCCGAAAGGGTCCACAGGGACCAAAACAGAAGACAGTCATACTCGAACATGAGTGACCGCCGTTGATGATGATTAGCGTATAACCATACCGACACACACACACACACGTCTGTTTTAATACGAAATAGAAAAATTAATCATGGAAGTTAATGAAGTGAACAAGCCAATATGAAAGAATGAAAATACTGGTGAAAGCTGCCGTTAATTGGTTACTGTTTTTATTTTTTTCAAGAATTGGATTTTATCTAATAAATAAACCAAACAGAAGTCTTCGTTGTTTTATTTCCTAAATTAAATATAATGCCATTCAGAATGAAAAGGTGTCAATAAAGATATTGATTGTGACCAGTGGCAGACTGAGCATCGGTCCAATCGGTCTAATAGCTATTCGGTATGAGCGCGGAGATCGGAAGGACTCATTATATACGGAGGATAAATTTAACCTGACCTATCACAGAGCAGGAAGTAGATGCTCTTTACCCTATTTTAAAAAGACAGATTTGGTAGATTCTCCCACTTCACTAAATAGAGACCTGATTACCAGGGTCTGGTCCGAGAGCCCCGCACTGCAAAGAGGGGGACTGTCTGACTCAGCCTCCACCCCTTGCGTATGTGTTTCTCATGGCTATGTGGATGCGGATGCTGGACTGGACACAAGTACAGGAATATCTGTGACCGTGCAAAACTGAAAATTTTGAGGATCTTTCTCTCTATGGGACATTTAAACATAAAAAATTGGGAAAGGAGGCCCATTGCGTTTATGGTCCAAGGGCCCGTAATACCCTCAGTCCGCCCCTGGTGTTGACGGTCTAAATGGAATTGTTCTTAAACCATTACACCTAGTGGTGCCTTGAGCAGCAAATTTTCTTTGTTCTTGTATTCTATCTATTTTTCTTTCATTTCTCCTTTCTTTCATTCATTCTTTCTGTTATGTCCTAAGATAATAGGATATAATAAAGTAACAAAAAATACGCCCAAGTGGAATGCGTAAAAAGAAGGTTTATTAATAATCATAAATAATAATACAAATACAAGGCTACTTTGTCTAAGCAGAAGGTTTATTAATAATCATAAATAATAATAATACAGATACAAGGCTACTTTGTCTAAAAAGAAGGTTTATTAATACTCATAAATTATAATACGGATACAAGGCTACTTTGTCTAAAAAGAAGGTTTATTAATACTCATAAATAATAATACAGATACAAGGCTACTTTGTCTAAAAAGAAGGTTTATTAATAGTCATAAATAATACTACTAATACAAGGCTACTTTGTCTAAAAAGAAGGTTTATTAATAATCATAAATAATAATACAAATACAAGGCTACTTGCATTGGAAAGAATAATAATGGTAAATGAAAGGTAAAGAAAGTAACTTGATATAAAGAGCTAAATGCTCGTCCGTGGAAAGTGGTTTAAACCAGAGTAATTGAGGATAGTATTAGACATTTAACAGTTGGTAAGGCAAGACCATGTAGGACCACTCTGTGAGACGTCTGTCTTCTGCCGTTTCAAATATGGCGATTCTTATATACACTATTTTGTATTTTGTCAATACATAGTTATTTCCTTTTACAGTAGTTTCGTTCACGGTGTTATACGAAGTCATGTCCCTTTACAACAATTTCAATTTTTCCTTCTTTCTTTCTTTCTTTCTTTCTTTCTGTTATTCTTTCATTTCTTTCTTTTTTTTCTTTCATTCACTCTTTCTCTTTTTCTTTCTTTCATTCATTCATTCTTTCTTTCTTATGATCCCCGGTTTTAATTTATGGCGTCATATGCCTTTTTCAATTTTTCTTTCTTTCTTTTTTTCTTTCATCTTTCTGTTTTTCTTTCATTTCTTCTTTCTTTCTCTCTTTCATTCTTTCTCTCTCTTTCTTTCACTCTTTCTTTTTTTTTCTTTTTACTCCTTGTTTTAATTTAGAGTCTGTTATGGCTCTTTCAATTTTCTTTCTTTCTTTCTTTCTTTTGTATTTATCTTTTTCTTTCCCATCTTCTCTCTTTCTTTCTTTCATTCATTCTTTTTTCATTCTTTCTTTCTTTCTTTCTTTCTTTCTTTCTTTCTTATGATCCCTGGTTTTAACTTATGGCCTCATATGCCTCTTTCAATTTTTTTTCATCTTTCTGTTTTTCTTTCATTTCTTTTTTCTTTCTTTCTTTCTTTCTTTCTTTCTTTCTGTCTTTCATTCACTCTTTCTCTTTTCTTTCTTTCTTTCGTTCACTCTTTTTCTTTCATTCTTTCTTTCTTTTTACCCCTAGTTTTAATTTAGGACCTGTTATGAATCATTTGCTTTTTCTTCCGAGTAAATCGTGTAAAGGTCGTGCAGCTTGGAGACATTTGGTCACAAAGCCAGGCACGAAGTTAAATAAAAGTCAATACGTATAATATCTGATAAACTCGTGAGAACGCTGGAAATGTCTTCTAACAGATAAACAAACGTTCAAATTGATTTCAACCGACATCTTTCTTTTTTTTTTTTCATTTATTTTTTCTGATATATTTTTTCTTTTTTTATAGAATTTTTCTTTTTCTTTTTTTATGTATTTATTTATAAAATTGATGTAATTTTTCTTTTTAGATTTTTCTTCTTTTTTTTCTTTTTTTCTTTTTTCTTTTTCTTTTTTCTTTATTCTTATATAATTTTTGTTTCTATTTTTTCTTTTTCTTTTTTATATGTATTTTTTATATTTTTTCTTTTTTTCTTTTTTATACAATTTTTTAAAATATTTTTTCTTTTTCTTTTTTTCCTATATAATTTTTGTTTCTATTTTTTCTTTTTTTGTTCTTTTTTCTTATATAATTTTTGTTTCTATTTTTTTGTTCTTTTTTCTTATATAATTTTTGTTTAAATTTTTTTTTGTTCTTTTTTCTTATATAATTTTTGTTTAAATATTTTTAGTTCTTTTTTCTTATATAAATTTTGTTTTTTTTTTTTTTGCTCTTTTTTCTCATATAATTTTTGTTTCTATTTTTTCTTTTCCTTTTTTATATGTATTTTTTATATATTTTTTATATAATTTTTTATATTTTTTTTCTTTTTCTTTTTTAAACAATTTTTTTCTTTTTTTATATAATTTTTTTTATATTTTTCTTTTTTCTTTTTTATATAATTTTTTAAATATTTTTTCTTTTTCTTTTTTCCCATATAATTTTTATATATATATATATTTTTGTTTTATTTTTTTTATATATAATATTTGTTTTATTTTTTCTATATATAATTTTTTTATATTTTTTCATTTTCTTTTTTTAATATTTTTGTTTTTATTTTCTCATTCCTTTTCTTTCTTTTTTCTTTACCTTTTTCTTTTCCTTTTTCTCGTTTTTTATTATTCTTTTCTTTTCTTTTCATTTTATCTTTTTTTCCTTTATCTTGTCTTTCTTTTGGTTTTCTTTTTGGTTTTCTTTTACTCGAGTTTTCTCTATTTTTTCATCTTTTTTCTTCCTTTCTTCTTTATTCCTACATCTCTTTTTCTTTTCTTTCTTTAATTTTTCTTTTTCTATTTTCATTCTTTTTTTCTTTTTCTATTTTCTTTCTTTTTTTCTTTTCTTTTAATTTTTTTTTTCTTTTCTTTACCGTTTATTTCTTCTTCTTTGCTTCTTGCTTCCTTCTCTCAGAAAAATTGAAACAAACAACATGTTTCCAAATGAAAAAAGTGTGTTTATAAAAGTGAAAGGGAAAGAGAGACGTCAAGTAGGGACAGAGAGAAGATAAATAGATGAAAAGTGTGAGAGAGAGAGAAAGAAAGAGAGAGAGAGAGGAGGTGTATGAGATAAAAAGGGTATGCGTTTGGGAGTATGTGTTTAAGAGAAAGTGTGTGTGTGTGTGTGTGTGTGCGTGTAAGAGAAAGTGTATGTGTGTGTGTGTGTAAGAGAAAGTGTGTGTGTGTGCGTGTAAGAGAAAGTGTGTGTGTGTGTGTAAGAGAAAGTGTGTGTGTAAGAGAAAGTGTGTGTAAGAGAAAGTGTGTGTGTGTGTGTAAAAAGAAAAAGGATATGTGTGTGTGTTTAAGGGAAAGATGGTGTATGTGGGTGTAAGAGAGAGAGTGTTTGGGGGGTGTAAGGAAAGAGAATCTGTGTGTGTATGTAAGAGAGAGAGAGAGTGTGTGTGTGTAAGGGAAAGAGTGTGTGTATGGGATAAAGAGGGTATGTATAGGGGAAAGAGAATGTGTGTGCGCGTGTGTAAGAGAGAGAGAGTGAGCGACTGAAACATAGAGAGAATGTGTGTGTGTGTAAGAGAGAGTGTGTAAGAGAGAGTGTGCGTGTGAGAGAAAGAGAA
>JAUZSX010273872.1:0-14933 GCA_034780655.1 Idiosepius hallami
CCTTCAGGATATAAAAGGTTAGCAAAGATTTGAATAAAAAAAAAACAAATTAAATCATAAAAAACAATACAAAGAAAACAAATAGATTTTCAAGTGGTTTTATTACCAAATTGTTTGTTTTTTTTTAATTTTATTTTTTTTACATATTTTACAAGATTTTTTTTTTATAAACAATTTTTTTTCTCAACATGATTTTTTTTTTGTTCGCTGTCAAGATTTTAATTTTTGTGATTGTTTTTAAATAAATAAAAAAAAAGATAAAGAAATAAAGGCTTCTAATAAACATTATTCATCGGTAATAAAAAGTAAAAGATTAACAGTCCTTGATGTTTACTTACCAGGAAGTAAGGAAACAGAAAAAGGGGAAAAATAATAGAAAACAATAAGTTATACATATATACATGCATACACACAGATGTCATCTTTTTATGTACTGATTTATCTTACTTAAAAAAAACTAATAGAAAAAGCAAGTGACAATTGTTCAATTATTTATTTAAGCTAAAAAGGTCATGATTTGAACACTTAATAAAAAGATAAAATTTTGCAAGAACAAAATTACAAGAATTACTATACTTGTTAATAAATACGAAAAAATTGAAATTTCAAAGAATTGAATCTTAAAAAGCTGATAATCAGCAAAATTGAATTTTACAAACAAGGAAGTCAATTTTGGTTTTTATATTTATTTTTATTTTGAACAATTTGGTTGAAAAAAAAGGGTGGGGATTGAAAGGGAAAAATATCCTTTTTCAAGTTTTAAATAAAAACATTCTTTTATCTAACATAATTATAAACTCCTCAGCCACAAATGAATATTATTCATACAAGATATACATGACTTAATTACAAAAACTTCTTTTGCAAATCTCAGACTCAGTGGCCACTCATTCAAAAAGGTGGACTTTAAATTTTTAAAAAAAATGCCATTTTAAAATTTTATTTTGAAACAATTATTTTATATATGAAAAAAGAAATTTAACAAAATAAAAAGTGAAATATTTCTAAAGAAAATACTTCTAAGATTAAGAGGAAAATATACTTATTTTAGTAGTTATTTCTTTATTAAATGACACTTTACAACAAACCTTAAGTAAAATAAAGATTTTTAAAGATATCAATATGACAAGATATGATTTTTTAGAAAATAAGGGAAGAGAATGGAGATGTAATATCTGTAAGATTTACTGGTTTCACTAAAATTTTACTGTTAATACAGAGATCTCTCATAAAATGATTAAAAAAAAAGTTTCAAAACTACAAAAAAATTCACAAAAAAAATTATTTAAAAGAACAAAAACTATAAAAATCAATTTTTAAAATCTTATCTATAAGTAAAAAAAATTCTACAAAAAATAAACTATTGTAATAAATCAACCATTCCAAACAGATAGGAAGAAAAATAGGGAGAGAATTTTTAAAATAATAGTAATTTACTTAAATCACATTCACTGAAATAATTAGTAAATAAAGCAAGAAAAAAAAAAAGAAAATAGTTGTGCTAGAGCAAGTAAAAATATTGGGAGGAAGTGTTAAATAGTGAAGAGGATGACAATACAAACCAGACTGGAAACCTCTTCACCAAAACAAGAAGGGGGAAATAAGGCCCAACCTGAAAAGAAAGAAATCACAATTTGGCACAGAACCAAACAAAGTCAATTCACAAATTTCCAGCTGTTTAAAATGATTTTTTTTTTTAGTTTTCTTATAAATGCAATGTATCTGAAAATAAATAGAAAGCTAATTATTTATTTACTAATGTTTTCTTATTTTTAAAATGGTCAATGGTAATCGAGAAATGAGCACACTAAATACTTAGAAATCCGAAAATGTTTTTTTTTTAGTTTAAGAAATTATTTTTAATGTCTCAATGCAATTACTTCCAAACATACTTTTGCAAATTATTTTCAGGGACTTTATGAACTTGCAATACAATAATTTCCTTAAACCTTTGAACTCCGACTTATCAAAATTACCAAGTAGTCACTCAGAGTCGTTATATTAGAGTAACATAGTAAAGCCAAACTATTGGTGTGTCTTCTTTTATCTTATGTTGTCAGGGCTGATATATCGGCCTATTAATGTCCAAAGGCATAAAACACTTACATAAAAAAACAATAACTAGTGAATAAGTAATAAGCAAAAAGATAAATTTTTAATGAAATTAAATTTTTTTCCAATAAAAAAAAGTTTTTAAAATTTAAACAAAATTGAATAGAATGAAAGAAAAAAATTTTTTAATTTTTATAGCAAATTATTTTCTAATCTTTTAATGGTAAAGGGTTACTTTAAAGAGAGCTAAAGTTATTGCTTTTGATGTAAGCATGACTCACAAAATAACAAATGTTATCCTAGTAATATTGATTGATAGAAACATTGAAAAACATAAAATAACATGGTCACAGTAATAACAATAATGCCTCAGTAATAAATAAATAGAAATCAAATAGAAATAAGTAGTCATTCCACCGGATCAGAAATAGGTTTAATCAAAATCGTCTTTTAATCGTCTTTTAAGACACACAAAGAATCTGATAACAATGAATGAAGACAGCTACTTGAGTAGAACTAAAAAAGAGTTAAGTTGCAGCTCCAAGAAGATGTGAACGCTTTCGGAGTTTTAGGAAATATTCTGATATAACAGTGCAGATAAAAAGAGAATCAAAAACTTTAATAAAAATCTAAATTAAAAATTTAAGTCAAAAATTCAATGATTAAACATCAAGTACAAGTTATAAAAATTAAGAAAAGAAATGATAGGCAAGATCCCAAAATGTGATAGCATTAAAACAACTCAAAACATTACCTGAAATCTTAGATATTCCAATAAACTATAAAGTTTTAAAGACGGGGCCTGATACGCAGAACTTCTTCTACAAGTAGAAAATAATAAAAATAATTAAAATAAGACAAAAACTGAATACTTACAATAAAATCTTACAAGAATTTTACAAATGCTATTTCACAATTATTATCACAAAAGTATATACATTTTACACAAGAGAAATGATTTTTTTAAAGAATTAGATTTAATAAAAGAAACAAAAAAACTTTGATACTTACTCGGTTGTTCTTTGATTGTTGAATTTGATGGAGTTTCAATAGAGACATCAAGTAAAGAATCCTCACTCAAATTTCCCAATGAAATGAATGACAAATTTGCACTAATCGGAACTGGTTCAGAAGAAGGAACCAACTTAGAACTCTTTTTTAAAGAACTCCTCAATGTAGAAATCCTAGAAAGGATAATACCAACAAATTCATTTGGCAAAAAAATGTATTACATAAAAATTAAATAGAGAATTGCATAAGAGAAAATTGATAAACTTCAAGAAAATAATATTTTTTAGATGTTGTAATGAAATGTTTTATTAGAAATTACATTTCAAGGACAAGTTTTGAGAAATGTAGGTGAGGAAAGTTAGAGATCCAATCAAAGAAATTTTAATGAAACTAATGTGATAAGTCAAAAGTTAGGACAAGCTATAATGCAACTATTCTATAAGAAATACTTTCTTCATAAAACAGGTTTTTGTTTAATTAGAATTATTTTAAGACATTTGTATAACAAATAACTGTAGTAATAGAAGCTTTTATTTGATAGAATTACCAAAAAATAAAATTTGAAAAATTAAAACAAAATTGAAGTGCAATTAGAAAAATCCTGTTAAAGAGAAGAATGTTCTAAAGCATGTTTTCTTATTAAAAAGATTTGTTTTTTTAAAACTAAGTTGGGCTTTATTTCAAATAGCAAGCTTTTGATATCAAAACAATTGGATGTTTCAATCTTGTATAATATTTAAGATAGAACAGGCTTGCACTAAATATTAAAAATGAATTATTCTAATATTCAACAAATACACTAACGAAAAAAAAAAAAAAAAGTTTACCAATCAAAAATGTATAAACATGAATCTCCAATTGATTAGAAAATGTTAACTTACGATTTCTTTTTGCCAAGATCACTATCAGAAGTCTTGTTGGATGAGGCAGACATTTTGGATTTATTTATCTGCCGAGCCTTGAACTTACAAGCAATGTGGCTACAAACCTGATTCTCCAGGAATTTTTGGCATACAGACACATGTTTCATAGTGCACTAAAAAGAGAAGTTTAAAATATCTGGCAACAACACAAAATAATAAAAGCACCGGAAAAAGTTTCTACAATTTTTTTTTTTTTATAATTTAATATTTTTCAAAATTTTTATTCTAAGAAAACCTTTGTCAGTCATTGTAAATGATTGGCAATCTTTTTACATTCTTTTTCTTGTCCTTTTTTTCTAATTCTTATTTTTTCTTCTCCCAACTTTTTCTTTCTTTCTTAGTAATTTTGGTTCATTTATTGTGGGTTATTAGCATATCAGAAAAAAAAAATTATTAAAAACAAAATCAAACTTTAAACAGGATAAAGAAAAAAAACAACTAAAAAACCAATTAAATTACCTGAAATTGATTTCAATAGTAAGGCCTTAATAACTTTAAAGAGTTCAATTAAAAAAAAATACACTAGCTTCATATTCAACAGAAATTTGAAATAATGAAAATAAAGTTTTTAAAATATAACTGACCTTTTCCCCACGATTGCAATATCCATTAAGAAAGTCTTCACATGCTTTTGCATTTTTGTTTACTTTCACATGTGGGTAGATACAGTTATCTCTGTTGCATTTGCCTTTCAAGAAGTAGAAACAAGTGGGCATCTTTTCTTTGGCAAGTTTGTGGTAAAAAGGGCAGCCTAAAACTTTACACGTTCCCTGGATCATTCTAAAAAAAAAAAAAAATCTTTACACCTTGGAAAATATAGACGGTTTTTGTTTTACAGCATATCAACCTTTTTAGATTATTTAATACTGAGAACAATCCGATTCTTATAAATATTCTTTCACGTTTTTTAATTTAATAACACAATATGCGATATTCAATCTGTAGCATGGGTAGTTTAAAAACAAAAACAGTGTTTAACAAAGGTTAATTATTCAGTAAAAATATGTGACTCGTTTATATTATAGATACAGCTTAATTTGAATTAGTTTGAAATTAATTAATTTAAATTTTTATTAACTTGGATAAATAAGACAAGATACTCTTAAAAATAAAATGGGGACAATAATTTAACATAAAATTTAATGGATTTGTAAGACTATCTAAAACACAGCTGCATTATAAAATTTGTGATCAAGAAGCAATACTAGTCTCAGACAATTATATCTTATTCTACATAAAAAAAAGCAAAAAAAGTAAGATCTTGTAACCAATGTTTTCATATTTTAATAAAAGTATTTTCAAAAGAATAATGACTGACATCAATTTACTTCAGAAGCAAAGGGAGATAACTATTTCAAAATAATGAGCGAGTAGTATTAAAATGCTCTCTTTCCAATGATTCTAGAAATATGCAGTGTAATCATTAATAGATTACATTTTGCTTACAATAGGACATACCTACTTGGTCAAGCACTAACCCAAGCTAGGCACAAGGCCAGTTTTTAAGAGCTCCTTATATCCCTAAGCTTTTGTAATCAGTGAAGCTTACTATAGGAATTAGCATTTAACCATTTACATTTTTTTTTCTTTATGTAGTGAAAAATTTAAATCAACATACCTCCGGCAAATAGCAATTTTTTGTGGATCATGAACATATGGACACTTTACATTTTTACATTTTCCAAAATTGTTATAATACAGACAAGGTTTTTTAAGTGATTGGCTCTGAGTCTTTTTGTTTTTTGCAACTGCAGTAGCAATACTTTTATTGACAGCTCGACTGTAAAGAAGAAAAAAAAATTTGAGTAAGATGATTTAACACACTGATTACCAAAAATATAATTATTATTCCTACACTTGCTGTTTTAATATAACAAATAAATATTATAAATCAACAGAAAATTTTATTTTAAAAATTTAACAGGTAATACTTTCCTATTAAGGGTCATTTCATAAGTGATATTACCTATTTTTTTAAAGTTAAAAAGCTAGAAAGAAGGAGGTGGTACCATTATAATGAGTGGTCTTATGTGCTTCAGAATTAATTTTTCTACATCACCATTCTCAATGCACTTTTGCGTTTGGTCACTCACATCTGTCGCCACCCTGAAATCAATGAACTCATCTTCTAACTGTGCTATCATCAACTATATCGGCTTTGTACAAGTTCATCAGGCATGAATATTGATCGGTTCATTTTTTCTGCAAGTAGGAATTGAATTATACATATCTTTTTCTGACACAATGAAAAGAGTTGCTTCTTACAGTTTTACACCATCAATATCAGCAACAGAGATAAAACTTTCAGGTCATGAATCATAATAATGCAATTTGCAACCTTTCTGATCCACTCAGGTGGAATAAAAAAATAGGAGGCATTACTTTAGAAAGGACCCTCATAAATTTAAAATCAAGGTAGCATATGATTATAGCAATAAACAGAAAAAAATGATAGCTTTGGATATTTTAATGATGGTATATTATGAATAATAGAAAGCTGAAGTTATTTCTTTGTCACCTATTCAATATTTATAAAATAATAATCAATGAGTGTTCAATTAATTGATAATTAGACTATAAGTAAATCCTTCAGAATAAGAAAAATATTTTTTTTTTTAATTTTACTTATAGCGGAAATTGGTTTGAAACTGATTTTTAAGGAATTAACTAGACCTTACTGTCAAAAAAACTCATGGGAATATTTAACATAACATTTATGTTAGCTTAATACTTGACAGAAAGAAAAAAAATACTTTTGCAATATTATTGCAACATTTAACAAGACTATAAAAAAGACAAAAATAGTTTACTTAGCAACAATGAGTTTATGAGTACTAATTCGTTTAAGGACACCGGTTGATGTACGTGTGAAGATAGCACCACCAATATGAATTCTGCTGACTCTAGAGACAAGAGATTTTTTTATCACTGAAAAAGTAGCAAAACATAATAGAATATCAAACTTTTGTACAAAATAAACAAGGAAAAAATATTCCAAAAGGTTCGGAAAATAATTTTATTTGCTAATAGTTTGATTATTATTATTAATTTAAAACTAAAATATTCACTTTCTTAAGAAAGAGGAAATATTTCCCTAATACTATTGTTGGAATCAAATAATAGAATGAATAAGAAAATAATACCCAATCCTTACAATAATTACACAAAACTTAATATCAAAAATATAATGGAAACTTTTATAAAAGAAAAAATATTTTAATTCAAAATTTGTTACTTTATAGAAAAGTATCTTGTACTGAGACAATTCAGATTCCTTTTTTATATATTTCACAAGAGAAATCAGAGAACCAACAAAGATTTCAGAAATATTCACCAAAAAAGTGAAATTAACAGAAGAAAAATAAGAATTCAAACTTACTTAGTAAAGTTTTTGGCTCAGTCTCAAGGCGGCGAAGGTTTTTACCTCCAGCTTCAACACGGTACTTCACTCCTTGAACAGTTACAGTTTGCAGATTGCTAAACTTGGTATTAATAAAACCTGATTAAAAAAATGATATCAATTCTTGTGAATGCCAGCATTTGATGAATTTAAGTAGAGATTTTATCACATATGCACATCTTTAAGTAAAGTTATTTTAATATCTTTTTTTTTTATTTTTAAGAATTAAATTTTATGCCTGTTTCCTGTATTTTTTGCAGATGGGGACAGGTCATGTTTGTTTATAATTAACTAAAATTAGAAATATGAGTAACAGAAATTTTACAATATGGAAAGATTGTAGATTTTCAATCTATTTCAAAGTAATGTTTTAAGTGTTCACAAGTTTTTAGATTTGATCAAGATCTATATTGATGTGAGTTAATAAATTCTAAAGATATGCTTCATTTTTTATCATTTAACAGCCCGACAAATATTTGTTTCGGATTTTGACAGTATTCTTTATTGCTTGGTTTATTTTTTGTATTTTTAAATTGTTAGTTTTTTTGTCAATGTATTTAGTTACTCTATTATTTGAAAAAGAAAACTTGATATCTTTGTAAAAACTGATTTTTTTAAAGAAAATTGTATCCATGTTTGATTATTAGGATTGGGAAGGTGTATTTTTTTTTTAATTAAAGTTATAAGTTTGGATACAGATTCTGAAAATTTCACTAAATTATTTCTCCAATAAACTAATTACTCTACTCTAGTAGAAAAAAATATATTGCTTGTGATTAGGATCATTATCTGCATTTCTTGGTTTATATGTACAAAGTACAATAAACACTTTGCACTTGATTTTAGTATTTAATTCAATTCCTATATTTATAACTTTTCTAAAAACTTTTAGCATTGAATTACTGCAAAAGAAGGTCATGAAAGTATGACTTTTTTTCAAGATTAAAATATGTAAAAAGAATATTTGGTAATAACTTCAGAGAATAGTCATAAAACATACTGAATAAATCAAGTTAATTTGATTAAAAATATGTAAAAACAAACTGTAAAAAATATGCAGAACAAAATCTGATGAATCATCAATGATAAAGTTTTAATAGATTTGAATACTTACGTTTAGCACCTAAATACCATTTCTTTTGATTTTCTGGAGATAATTTGTGCTTTGCAGCTAATGATGAAATCAGGACTTTTGAGGATTTTAAGTTATATGACCAGCGCCTACGATGATCAATCTTCAGCCTAACCATAAAAAAAAGGAAAAAAATTTAGAGAAAAATTTTAAAGTATGATAATGTATAAAAAAATAGATTGAAAATGCCAACTTAAATTAAAAATTAGATGCATCTGTCATACTAAATAAATCAAAAAAGAAATCTTACAAAATTTAGACTAAGCTCACAAAAAAGAAACTTACTTAGATTTGTGAGGAATGATACCGGACTTCCTCTTTGACACTGAGGTCGATTTCAGTGGAACTATAAAATAAAAGATTTTAAAATAATCTAGTTTGGATTTTGTACCCAAAATAAAAATATATTTTTTAAATATATTTTAACTTGAAAAAAAAATATAAATATGTAGAAAAAACAATCAAGAAAACATGGAACATATATATATATATATATATATTATTATTCTAAGTAATAAGTTTGCTTAAAATTATAGATAGAGTGCTCAATATCAGTGATAGAGCGTGTATACTAGTTAAGTGTAGACACGGAGTCAACGTGGATCAATAACTGTCAGTTTCTCGCTATGCGTTCGTCAAGTCGAAAAGGTCGACCTGACGAACACATAGCGAGAAACTGACAGTTGTCGATCCCTGTTGACTCCGTGTCTACACTTAAATAGTATATATATATGGGTGGTGTGTGTAATGTGTGTGTACACAGCTTAATTGAAAACAAGTGATATGAAACTTTTATGTTGTTGACAATTATGCAACAGTATTATTTCATTAAACACAAAACTCATGACATTATATAAAAAAAAGGGAACTTACCACGACTAATTTTACGCTTAGAAACCATAACCAAAGGCTTCTTGTCAAATTTCTTGCCAGCATCAATAATAAGCTTCCTCAATTTCTTTATATAAGATTTTCCAGCTTCAGAATTAGAGAGGCTAATTACTTTAGCTTTGTGAAGGCACCGTTTTGATGCATAAGAATAACCAACAGTTTTGTGTAATCCAGTTTCAGGCTTTTTCACCAGGTTGAAACGTGTATTTACCAGAGGTGATTTTAAAAGAGATTGTGAACTTTTGGGAGTCACTACTGGAGTAACCGTTCGAATTATGGCAGGCTTGTGCTCCCGAACTATCTTGTAACGATGACGTTGTACCAAACGAGACTTGAGAGGATAAAGTGTCGATGGGGATTTCAAAGATATGTTTTTTGACTTCGATAAAGAAAAATTATTTGTAGCTGAAGACAATTTGGGGCTAATACAAGTTTTAGCTGTATTGGAACAAGTCTTTGTATAAGGTTTTAACACCTTTTCAGATGTTAATTTTGAGCAAGTTGCAGATATAAGTGTTACTTTAGGACCACTTACAGTGGACTTTTGACACTGAATTGGAGTTCTTGATTTTGACACTGAATTTGAGATCTTGAGTTGATTACTTTTAGAAGACTGATTAGTTGAAATACTTGTACTAGATTGAGATGAGATTGGTGCCACATTTAAATTTGTTTTAGAATTATTCAAGGGCCCTTTTTTTAATGTGATATTCTTGTTAATAAGAGTTCGATTCACAGAAGTTATTGGATACTTTTTATGAAAGTATGTCGATGTAGCTGCTTGTGGAATAGACACTGTTTTAGAAGGGTGTTCAGAATTTACTTTGGTGTACCGCATTTTTGGATTCACAAACACTAATGAAGATGATGGATAAGGAGGTTTTACACACGTGGGATGAAATTGTTTATGGTAAGAATATACAGGTTGTGTGGAATACATGTTACACTCAGCAAGTCTTTTCTTTTCTTTATTGAGACGATCTGAAAACAAAAATATAAAAAATCATCAATGACTAAAGTCTACAAAAATTGGCGCTTTTGCAGAACAAGCAAATGGAGAAATTTGGCTGGAATATTTTTTTGCTCGGGGACTTTCAACCGGTTATAAGACAGCAATTTGATTGGCTAATGAAATTAACTTATTAGTGCTAACCTAAACCCTAACCCTAGCCAAACAAATTGCTGTCTTACAACTGGTGCAAAGTCCCAAGCAAAACAATTTCTCCATTTGCTTGTTCTGCAAAAGCACCCAAAAATCATCCTCGACCCCAACTCCACCCCATAAAATAAAAAAAAAATAAAAATCACAAAATAATCCACTTATTGATGTTAATTTAATTTTTCACAGAATAAAAAGAGTTTTTGGCAAATGGTTAATTTTAAATTGAAACCCTTTGCATATACATGTATTCTAACAACTAAATTCATTAAAATGTGTGTCTGCTTATGTGTAGAACAGTAAAACCATTCCAAATAATTTTACAATGAAACCATCCATTACAAAAATATTTATGTCCCTTATTATTTTGAAACAGAAAAGATACGACTGTGTGAGCTTTAAAGATTTTAGAGAGCATGTGAGTATCCAAGATTAAACATGAAAAATACTAAAATGTGTTGTTTTTATTCTACGAAAAGATGATCTTAATATCAGTGTAAAAAATAATAAAACTAATTTAGTAAGTTTACTTGCTAAACATTCTTATTTCAATAAATAATAATACTTCAGTTGTTTTTCTAAAAAGTTGAAAAAAAAAAGTATTAGCACAAAAAAGTTTTAATTTTCTTTAATTAATTTTTTTTTTGGTATAATTGAAATTTTTACTAATACAAAGGTAAGTTTAAAATTGAACTATGTTTAATTTTAATTGACACACAATTTGATTTTTTAACTAAATTAGGAAAATAATTTTTTTAACAAAATGGTTTGTTAGAGAAATGTTTAGATCACCAAAACAAAGAATGGCCAACTAAACCAATTTTTAGTAAAGTCTGTTTTAAAATATATCAAAAATCCATCAATAAGTTACTTAACATGAAACTTTCAACAATTTTCGGTAAAGAGAAAAAAAAACTTTAAAATGGTTTAATTTTTTGTTTAATTTAATTTATTTTACTTCGCAATCCATGTTTAATAAACTCCCTCTTCTCCATTCAGACTATTTTTTAGCCTAACCCACCAGGAACCAACCAAACAAGCAAGCATTGACCCAAATTATAGAAAAAAAAATTGAATCTAAAATTAGTTTGAGATATATCAGATTTAAAATAGGAAATTTTAATTTCTTAATTTTGTTTTAAACTAAAGGATCGTCAAAACAATTGCTGACAAAACCCATTTTCTGATAAATTAAAAACGTTTAATAATTTTGAATAATCTTATCAATTAATTTCGCAAAATAATATTATATTTAATTTCCATACGACATCGTTGTTTATGGCCAGGCCACGTTGGAATTTTAAACAAATGTTAAAGGATGGTCATATTTCTTACACAACATTTTTTTAAAGTGACCTAATAGGTTGAGTATTAAAAGGAGTTACTACTACTGACTGCTTTATCGAAAAAATACATTTATTTTTACCACAGCTTCTTAGAAAAGCTTAAGCCTCAAGTCCTGATACGTAGTTCTTAAACAGGTTTCTAATGCTAAATGAAAAAAGAAATGAAACAAATTTGTTTAAAATAATGATTTTGATTTAATAATCACATCAATTTTGCGTCTATATTTATAAAATTTGAATATTATAATTCAACGAAAATGACGGTTAAAAACGTTTAAGATTTTACTTGCCTTTGTTTCATTATCATATAAAAATTATTGGTAGGGTTTTTCCTAATTACTCAATACTATTCATTTTTTTATCCTTTTTTTCAAATACAATAAATTTTCACTGAGTGTTTTTCATACATTTACTGGCTGAACGTCGAAACGGTGGGATTGGTAAAAAACAAACGATATCATTGTAATTGTATTGTAAAAAGAATTATTTCTATAAATTATTCAACACAAATATTTGATTAAGAGTAATAAACAACTAAATTTTTGCAAAGTCAAATAAAAAAAGGCATTGCTATCTGCAACCAGTGAGTGCGAGTGCACCCACTAGTCATTAACACCATTTGAGGTGCCGATATGTAAAAATACCAAAAAATATTTTCCCATTAGAAAGATCTAGATTACTATTTGCATTTTAAGAATATATTACATCTATCTAACATTGAAAAAAAAAAACAACATTTAATTACTAAGTTAAAAGGATTACTAATCATTCCATCTTTTATTTTCCGACAATTAGAAAGAAAAAAACGTCTGGGAAATATTTCTGACTAAATTCACTACGAGACAAAAACAGCCACAGAGAGAGAGAGAGAGAACTAAAGAAAAAGACATATATCAATGGTTATTTTAAATAATATATAGAAAAAAATCCACCATGCTTTAAATTATGTATGAAACACAAATTAAATAAGAGTTAAATTGTTTATTTACCTTGAAGATTAATTACAGTTCCTTTCAATAATTCTATGTACAAATCGGATTCTTCTTTGTCCGCCATGATGAAATGAATAACAATCCTTCCGGTTCGTTTTACCTGTGACGTCACTGAATTCACTCACGTGATTTCCGTTATTACTCACACTTGTTTTTAGCAATTTATAACTTTTTTTTCTTTGAATAATTTGTTTAGATTCACTTTGCAATTTTATTACATTTTCTTGATCACTGAAAAAAAAAAGTTAATGAAGCTGACTAAACATGTTAAAACATGCTGGGAATTATTTAATTTACTATTTTCTCTCTTTTTATCTCACAATAAAACATAGAAAAAAAAACATTCAATTACAAAGACAATTTTAATAGCAGTGAATTATTTTTTAGAAACGTTTCATTTTTTGATTTTTTAGAAAATGAAACCAAAATAGGATTTTTGTTCCATTTTAATTTTTTTTCTAATGCGCAAGCATCAGAGAAATAAATCGAAAAAAAGTGTTGTTGGTTGCACATAAAGGCCAACCTAGGCCTAAATCCTCATGAATTTAAAAAATAATTTAACGTTAACATTTTTAAAATCTGTATTACTGCAAAGTAAACTAATATAGTAAATAAAAAATAAAGTTCACTAATATTTTTTTTTAGAATAAATCAATGAAAAAAGTTATCTATTTATTAATTTTCTCTTCGGTGTTCGTAAAAAAAGGGGGATAAATCTTAAGTCTAAATAGAGAGTAGCTTCCCTTAGATTACTGGGTTTTATTTTTCCAAAAAACTCTTGATCAGGATTTATGCGTGGACTGACTATTTGTATATTTGTTACGTTTTGATTGGCTTTTTGCTTTTTCTAGGTTTTCTGATCAATTTCGGAATCAAATTTACACTTTTGTATCGGTTTCTGATAATAATAATATTAATAATAATAATAATAATAATAATAATAATAATAATAATAATAATAAAACGATAAAATTCATACAAAATATAATTGCAAAAATAACAAGTCTCACTTTAAGAATAAGAAAAAGGGTTATTCACTGAATTTTTATTGCAAAGTGGGAACGCATAATTAAAAATTAAACACATTTTTATTATTTTTTCACACAAAATATGTTCACAAAGAAATTTAAATGATATCTTGTCACAAAATATGTCAACTCCCTCCCCCTTCTTTTTACCGTTTTACACCCAGTAGTGACTGGTTGCAGCAGGTCAGGTCAGGTGCAGGTACGTTTGGGCAGCAAATTTGTTTGTTTGCTTATTTTTTTGCTGTTTCTGTAGCATACTTCTTTTTATGAGAGGGTGTAACTGTAACTATCCCTATGCTTAACCCCTAATTTGGTGGACCTTTTCGGGGCTTTTGTAATCAGTGTTGCTCTTTCACCTAGATGAGTCACTATCCCGAGTTAACGAGCCCCATCTGCCCGGTGCAGATAAAGGTAGATGGAATAGTTATTTACTGGGATTTGAACTCGCGTAATACGGTTCTATAGTTCAAATGTTGATTGCTGCACCTGGCTGCTTTTTTGATGCCTATTATTAGCCAACTTACGAGACTAAACATCTCTTTTTATTCATCTTTAACTGCACGAGAAATTGATTTATTAACCTTTGGAGTTGAGGATATTTACTCGTTCCAGTACCAAAACAAGTTAGGCAAAAGGCCAGTCTTATGTGTTTATTACATCCCCGGGACTTTTTATAATCAGTGGCATCTTTCATTTAGATGAGTTACTCTTCTTGAGTTGCGAGTCTCATATGCTCGGGTTTTTGGGATTAGTATTATCCTTACATCTAGATGAGTTACTCTCCCGACGTAACGAGTCTCATCTGTCTGAGGCAACAGAAATTGAACTTAATGCTTTCTCTCTCTTCCCCCTCTCTCCCCGTCTCTCCCCCTCTCTCTTTCTCTCTCTCTATATATATATATCTCTCTTTTCCCCCTCTCTCCCTCTCTCTCCCCCTCTCTTTCTCTCTCTCTATATATATATATCTACCCCCTCTCTCCCCCTCTCTGCCCCTCTCTC
>JAUZSX010273982.1:0-14931 GCA_034780655.1 Idiosepius hallami
ATCATCCGCCACATCCACCGTTGAGGTCTTGCACTATTTAACCCATAGCTGGAGGGAAGATTTGGTTTCATACCTTTGCCAAGGGTATTAGTCAACATGTGAACGTAGACGGAACAACTTGGATTCGAACCCGCGTAGTACGGATTTGAAATCCGATTGTCTATCCACTGAGCCACGTCGACCACCATTCTTCTAAATAGAGCTGCAGTGACAGTCTTACTGACAATTTATCCACATTATAACTAGATTGGTGTGTGGAATGTACGCTCTGCACATGATCCGATACTAGCAGAAATCAAATTATTCATGTAATTCTATAATCACCAATATTACATAGATGTATTGCCTTCAGAGCAGCTTAAGGCAGTTCTATCAACTCCTAAAGGCTGTGCAGCATATGGTGTCGACTCCATAAGAAACTAAATGTATTATGCTTTTTATATATAATTTCAAATTTAATCTTCTAATTAAAATGTTGATATCTAATCTAGTTTTATAATTTAAATTTAAATCAACTTTTATTGCAATACGGCTAATATTGCTGGGTCTTTCCCGAGATTTGCTTTGATGCTAATTTTGGGTTCATTTTTTTATTTCAAGATTTTTTCACTCTTAAAAAAAAGACTCTCATGGTTTATTAAAAGCCAAAGTAAAGTGTTGATTATATTGACCCGGTCGATCACAAACTCAAGTTAGGCACAAAGCCATTTTTACGTGCTCGTTAAATCCCTATGTTTAATGTAATTAGTGCAGCCGCCTAGGTAGTTAAGGTACTTTCAGTTTATTTTGTCAAACGTTTGTTAGTTTGCTCTAGTCTTACGGCATATCAACCTTTCTTGGTCATTTAATGCCGATATCGATCCTTTTTCATAAACGTTGTTTTTGTCCACATTTTTTTAATGACATAAAATGCACTATTTAATCTATAGATGGATGGATTGTGGATTTTCTTACCTTCCTCAAGGTTATTTGTCCAAAAATGAATGCAGACTGAAGGACTAGGATTCGAACTAGCATATTACAATTTTAAGCTCTGACTTTCTAAAATGAAAAATTCTGCAAGAAGTTTCTTGTAAACCTATTGGCATCAACGAATCAGGGTTGCCAAATAAGGCCTTTAAAGGGACAAATTTGAGTAATCTGGGTTTTATTTACTGCAAATTAACTAGCATATTACAATTTTAAGCTCTGACTTTCTGATTGAAGTCACAACATATATATATGTCAAACATATATATCCCTCTTAGTATCTTGCAACGTGTGTATATCTATGATTTCCATAATTTTTTAAAAAGTACAACGAAACACAAAAGGTAAAATTAATAGAATGCAATGGCTTCAATTGACAATTATGTGGCCACTAACCCAGGGAATTTTTGAGAGAAATACAAAGGACAAGAAGAAACTTTGCAATAGAACTTTATTTGGAATCTAATATTTGATAGGCTATTTTTCTTTTATTTCAGTTGCCCCAGACTGTGTGTGTAGTGCATCAGGTGATCCTCATTATAAAACATTTGACGGACAGTGGATTCATTTTATGGGGACTTGTAAATATACGTTGGCAACACCTAAGAATATAAGTGAGCTTCCATACTTTGCAGTCGAAGTCAAGAATGAACATCGTGGTAATAACCGGGTGGCTTATACCCGATTGGTGGATCTTAAACTTCCAGGGGTAAAAATTCGCCTTTTACAAGGGAATAAACTCATGGTAAGCGTTTACTGTTCATGTGTTTGAGTTTATTATCGGAACGCATGAGAATCCAGCCGGACTTTCGAATCATAATACGCGAGTTTTAATCCTAGCCATTCCAGTTGCGTTTACCCTTGGGAAAGGTATTAATCCCCACATTCTCTCCAGCTATGAGTTAGTATATATCGTGTTATTAAAAAAGGGACGTGTTGGCACAAAGAATGTTTACAAAAAAAAAAATGAAAAAGGTTGCTATTAAATGATCTGAAAAGGTTTATATGCCGCAAAGCCAAACAGAACGTATGATTTAACTATGGAGGGAAATCTACTTTGGCCATTGAATGTGCTTTCGGCTTTCAGAATCGCAATATACGAGTTTGATTCGCAGGAAGGGTTTAGTTGCATTCATAAATGGGTTAATTCTCTTGGGAAATGTATAAATTCCATTTTGTAATGGATTATAAGCGAGTTTTTTGAACAATTATGGGTAGATTGGCTTCGACTAAGTCTTCCAATTGATTGTCCTTAACATCCGATGGCCGATCATTAAATCATCTTCAAGCATCTTATCGTCGCTACGAAATTCTTTAAACCACTCATGGGCTGTGAGTTCAATTGTGGATCTTTGGCCAAAACGCTTCCATCATGACACGAGTTGGTTCAGCTGCTTTTCGTCCTAGTTGAACTGAAATAAGAAAATTAAGTTTGGATTTTTTCTCATCTTGTATTCAACGTTCTGGAAAGAAGACATAATTGTTTTAAAACGATTGCAATTTAAACGATTAGATGGAACAAAAAACGTTCTTAAAACTGATATAGAAAGTAAAAGTATTATAACGAAAACTTCAAAAATACATAATTGGAAATTAAAATGAAAAATTCTGCAAGAAGTTTCTTGTAAACCTAGTGGCATCAACGAATCAGGGTTGCCAAATAAGGCCTTGAAAGGGACAAATTTGAGTAATCTGGGTTTTTTTTTTACTGCAATTTAACTTCGAATTTTAAATCTTGGCCATTTTTAGATTTGACCTTAAATTGGGTTTTTTCTTCATTTTACAGTAACTTTTTCTATCAATTAATTTTTGTCACATTTTCAACATCGTAATTTTTAACCTGATCTTCAATCTTTCAAACGTACAACTTCATAATGCCTAAGTTAAAAAAAAAACTTTTGATGCTGAAAGAAAATATAACTAAGCATGGGGAAAATCAATTTAAGTATTTTTATAAATATTCTCCATTTGTTTCAAGTGGATATAAAAATTGTAATTGGCCTTTTATGTTTATAGATATTTATATTTTTGTGCATTTTTGCTTTTAATATGGCTTTTTTCTAGTCTGGCAACCCTGCAACGAATATACTTTTAGTTTTTTTTTTTTTTTACTTTTCATCAAGGGTAGGGGAACATGGGGTAATAGATAGGAGCCACACTTCGGAATTGTAGCAAGAGAGTTTGAATCCCGGTCGTTTCCTCTACACTAAAAATATGGATAAACCCCTTGGGAAAGGCATAAATGCCCAAATTCCTTCCTATTATGAAATAAAAAGGGAAAATTATGTTATTCCAAAAAAAAAAAAATTCGTGTGTACAAAACAAAAACGTTATTCAGAAATAACTGTTCATTAAAAAATGACCTTAAAATGTTGATATGCCGGAATAACACAATACAAACTTTTCATTCTCTTTATTGTTTTTCTTCTTTTCTTTTTTTTTTTTAGTTAAATGGAGAAATTATGACTTTGCCTCTGACTGAATATCTCGGATTCTCAGCTCACTTTTCTGCCGGTTGGATAAGGGTTCTAACTAAGACGGGAATAAACGTCGAATTCGATGGCAGACACCGAGTCACAGTGAGGGTTCCAAATATCTACAGATATCAATTGACAGGAATTTGTGGAGATTGTAATGGAAAGCAAGATGATTATAAAACAAATACGGGGATTGATTTGTCCGGAAAAGAAAACAAATTTTCTCTTATTGGTGATAGTTACAAAATCTTTGACGATACGGATACAAGGGATCAACAGTGAGTCTCGAGGAGCAATGTTACGTTACAAAATATTTAATCTTACTTATTGTAAATGGCCGATACACAGTGGTACCCTGAGAAGCAATATTACGTTACAAAATATTTAATCTTACTTATTGTAAATGGCCAATACACAGTGGTACCCTGAGGAGCAATATTACGTTACAAAATATTTAATCTTACTTACTCTAAATGGCCGATACACAGTGGTACCCTGACATAAGAATTTAATTGATTCCATGACTGTCTTCATATCTTGAAAAAATCGAATTTCGAAGCAAATATATTAATATTTTCGGATACGAATTTAATGTATTTTCTTGTCAGTGTCGTATTTCGTTAATTCGTATCTCAAAGTATTTACAGAGGTACTTAAATAAATGAATTTAGTAAAAAATAATTAGGAAAAACTTTAGAAATAAATTTAGTAGAAAAGTTTCCTTAAAAAGGCTTGACTAACATGCACACACGGGTCTAGAAAGTCCAAGATAAAAGCAAATTAGTTTTTTAGCTTTCATATTAATTTTTTATGCTTTTTTTATGAGACTCTAACAATAAGAACAAATACTTGTTACAAGCGAAACGGACACACTGCCAACAACCGATTGCGTCACACGACTTTAGATTTTTTTAAATGTCGGTCGTCGCAACTCAAGGTGTAAAACTAGCAAAAGTTTACTCCGTTTTTAAAAATATTGTAGGTTGGAGTATTCGTTTCTCAGGGTTTCAATGCATTGGATTTTTTTTAATGGTTAAATATCATTTTTCTTTTTAACCTAATTAATGTTTTTCTATTAAGAGTAAATCGTATGTTAGGGCATTCGTATATCAAAGTATCACTTAATTATAATTTTTTAAAAATAGTAAAGATTATTTTCCTTTTCAGTATAATTGATGTCTTTCTATAACGAGTAAATCGTATGTTGAGGCATTCGTATCTCAAGGTATCACAGAATAATCATGGAAATATTGTTTTATATTCTAGATGCAATGTCGTTGAATCTCTCGAGACATGTAGCGCATCAGAGACCAAAGGTTGTGACACAATGAAAAATTCAAAAGGTCCGTTCTCAGTTTGTTTGGCTAAACTTGGTCTACAAATAAATGGCTTTTATACATCGTGTGTAACCGACGTCTGCGCCTATAAAAATCAGTCTCAATTACGAGACAGGGTTTTGTGCCAAGCGTTCGAAACTCTGGCTAAAGCCTGCGAGGAAATTGATGTCCACGTCAACTGGAGAGCTCTAACAAAATGTCGTAAGTAATCATATAAAATAATACATTGTACAAAACGTTACTATGCATACAGTATACGTATTTTTATATACTTTTTATGTGTATACATAAGATTTAAATAAACTAATAAACAGTAAATTTTATCATAAAATATTTAGACAATACAATATTTATCAATAAAAAAGATTTACAGTATCACTGCATATTATCTTAAAGGAAATACTGGAAATGTCCTCCGTTGACATTATTACTTTATTTTCTAATAAAGAGCAACTTTACGAAACCCTAAATATTTGATGTTTTTTTTTAAAAATGGTGTAATTATTTTGTCTAAAACTATAACGACATTAAATTTTTATCAAAATACACCGTTAAACAGAATTGGTTTTATTGTTCGTTGTTTTTTTTTCTCGTTTTCCAGGTATGAATTGTCCCAAAACTAAACAATATAGTTATATAACCAGCGCTTGTCAACCATCTTGCTCTGTTCCAAACCCTACTTGCAAAGGCGAGTTAAGAGAAGGCTGCATTTGCAAAGCAGGGACTTTTCTCAGTGGTACTGACTGTTTACCAAAAGCGTTATGTGGGTGTAACTATAATGGAATTTATATAAAGGTAAAATTAACTTATTTATTATACCTTTTTTTTGTGTTCTTTTTGTGTATTTTTTCTTGGTTATAAAAAACATTGAAATTCTGATTTCAGGCGAGTTTTATTAACGTCCTTATTTTTTTACAAAACGGATCCTTTATTTTCTAACTTGATTACACAGAGGGTGTCAAAAATTTTGTTGTGTATTATGGGTCCATAAAATTTAAATAGAACTAAGCTCTAGACATTATCTTTTTGTGTATTTTTTCTTGGTTATAGAAAACATTGAAATTCTGATTTCAGGCGAGTTTTATCAACGTCCTTATTTTTGTACAAAACGGATTTTTTATTTTCTAACTTGATTACACACAGGGTGTCAAAAATTTTGTTGTGTATTATGGGTCCATAAAAATTTAAATAGAACTAAGCTCTAGACATTATTTTATACTGTACACTAATTTTGGACACCTTATATAAATTCTTATACAGGTTGTCCATAAAGCTTCCGTGAATTATGGGTATATAGACATTTAAATAAACTAATAAACAATAAATATTATTAAAAACATTTCTACAATCAAATTTTTACTAATAAAATGTTTTACTTAAAGTATCACCGTTTATCTTAAAGAAATACTTGATTGTCCTCGATTCGCTTTAAGACATTGACTAATTAATATTATACCAGGTGTCCCAAAAGTTAATGTGCCCTATAGGTATAAAGAAATTTAAGTAACAATAATTAACAGTATATTTTATTATAAAATATTTATCTAATTTAATTTTTACCATTAAATATATTTTTTAAATTATCACAGTTTATCTTTAGGGAAATGCAGGAAATGTCCTCCATTAGGTTTTAGTAATTATTTTCTATGACAGCAACTTTTCGGACACCCTGCATAAGTATAACATATTACACACTACCACCATAAAAACATGTAAATGGCTTTTTCTTCTTTCATTATTTTTTAATATTTTTGTTTTTAATTTTTATCGTCTACTTTTTCTACAGTCTGGATCATCGGTTTTATTAACTGACTGCTCGAAAAAGGTCACGTGCAAAGGTCATGGTCAAGTCGAAATTGAAAACGGATGTGGTGACAATACAGTGTGTGCACTTCAGGGTGGCACAAGGGTCTGCATTTGTAGAGATGGATACCTGTTATTAAATGGAATATGCAGAAGTAAGTCACCATGATTATTTTTTGGTCGAACTTATGCCAATGTGGTTAAGATCGCGGAGATAGGATTGATTCATTACATTCAGAGGGTGAATAAAATTCAGTCAATCACATATCTATATCATTTTTTGAAAAATAACTATTGTGCTTTCATTTTCTGAAGACCTCTACGTAGAAACAGGATATTTTTTTTATTTTTATTTTTAAATGACTATTGTTGTTTCATATTCTAAGGATTCCAGGGTGAAGGGTCACATACATTCACTATGATCTGATTATTATTTACAGTTATTTTACTATTGTTCTTATCTTCTGAGTTATTTTCTCTGAAAATTTTTTATAAGAAAAATGATAATTTGTTCATCAAGTTTCATAGCTTATATTTAGTGGAGCAACCAAAATTGACACAAGGCCATTTAAGTTTAGGACTATTGTTTTTATCTTTCCAATTGGTGTAACGTTGTTGAGAATTTTTGTTCTTATCCTTATTATTGTTAACTTAAAGGAATCTTTGAGATAAGTTTTAAAAATTAGTGTATCCATTTTTTGTACTATTGTCCTCATCTTTATAATTTACATGCTTACTAGAAACCTTAAGATAAAGCGTGATGATTTCTCCACCGAATTTTTTTACATGTGCCCTTGACTTTATATCTTTACTCAAATCATTGAGATAAAACTAGTTTATTGATGTAACAACTTTTTCGGTTGTTTATATTAACTTAGTTGAGCACCAACCCAACTTAGACAGAAGACTAATTTTATGTGCTCATTATATTCCTGAGCTTCTTGTAATCAGCGTTGCCCTTAACCTAGACGAGTTACTCTCCGAAAAAAAATTAGCTTGTTCTTATCTTTTTTATTATCTTCATTGAAACCATTGAAATGAAACTGGATAGTTCATGTGACAAGCTGTTAGACTATTATCCTCTTCTAAGTAAAGTAGTTAAAAATTACTAATCTTTTAATATAGGTTTGTGATTTGAAAATATTTTTTTCAGAATATGATGATTAATCTTATTATTAATATCACATTCATCTGGTGTAATTTTCTGAAGTCATCAATTAAAAAGTCAAGGAAAATATTCCATAAATTAAACACACAAAACTAAATCTTTATTTTTTATCTTTTCAGAGATCGTCGCTCCCAAGCGTAAGTCAGAAATAACTTTTCTTTTATGATTAAAATTAATTCTACATCAATTATCTATTACTTCAAAATCATTAGGAACATTAAACAAATATTTATAACAAATAAAAACATAGTAACCATTGTGAACTTTATCCCGCAAAGTATTATTACGAATTGCTGTTGTACTGGAAGATGCAACAGTGGATAAGCGATCGGAGGTGGGGAAAATATGAGAGTTCTTCACAAAGAGGCACATATTCTTACAAATGCCCCTGGGAATGATAGGGACCCATACATCCTTTCAAACTATTGATAGAATGGTGCATCGGGATTGATTACAAATTAAATGTTGATAAATATTGGTCAAAACAATTATTTATATTTACTTGGTCGAGTACAAACCCAAGTTAGACATCAGGTCATATTTACGGGCATATTATATCCTTCGAAGTAAGTTCTCTAACGAAACAGCTCTCCCAATTTTGAATAAGACACTTGAAATTTTTTTATATGTGGTATTTGAACCTGTGGGACGGATTCGATTAGTTTTTGAGCAGGAAAAATTGCTTCTTAAAGGGTATCCTTGAAAATTTGGATTGTTGTGAGGGCCGGTCTGCGGTCTGTAAAAGTTTTTTGTTTTTTTGTTTGTTTTTGTAATCAGTGTTGTCCCTTATCCTGACAAATTACTCTCCCGAGTTAATGAGCCCTACCTACCCGTGGCAACTTAATATAAATGAAATGGTTTTAACTAGGATGTAACTCCTGTAATAATGATTCCAGAATTCAGGCTTTTAATAATGCTCCACTCTCGTTGATAAAATATTTGTTGTCAGTTTTAAATGACCAAAAAAATTATATGTCGTAAAGAAAAAAACCAAGATATTCCGCTTTGATGAAAAGAGTGGTAGTGGTTTATTATTTACGAGAAAACTTTTCTGGTTTACTTAAATCCATTTGAAAACCTGTGTGAAATACAAGACTTGAATCGAAATTGTCTGTAATAGGCCGTACCTCATCTTAGTTTTAATCCTTATTATTGGTGTGTTAGCCCCCCGGTTCAGATAATAGACTCTTCTGAATATAATTTTCTCAAAACAGAGTCGCATTTTATCAGTTCAGATCAAGAACTAATTTGTAACTCTTCAATTGTCCTCCTAGCTTGAAGGGAGTTCCCGCTTTTCAAACATATCTTTTTCTGAATCCCTTTTTCAATATTTCATTTTTCCGGCTCTTCTTGTCTTTCCTTAAAGTATTCAACATAACAAACTTCCAAATATATATCCTTAAAAACTTGTATAAAAAGAAATTACTAGAACCGCTTAGCCAGGAGAAAGACATTTCAGTTTTGAATAAAATTCTTTAAAATATAAATTTATGAAGTCATAAAGAAAAAGAAGAAATCTAACACTCTGATATTATCAGGTTCTATGACAATCTATGTGAGGTGTCCTAGAATTATTTTCTCCTGCCCTCATAACCTTCTTAGGATTTCACCACTAAGACTCAAACAATGGACTATTTCTGACACCACCTCCTCTAATCAGAATCTGGGTTTGAGCCTCAGAGAGAGTCGGTTAAAAAATTACTTTTTACCTTTAGCATGTGGGGAGTTCCTCCTCAATTAGCATATCTCTTCTGTATCCCTGTTATTTATATTTATTTTAATTTTTATGTGTCTTCTCTCCTTTCCTTAGATTATTCAACATAACAATATATCTATTTTGCAGACTTTAATTCTCATTATTATGTTAGTAAAATATACTGTTTTTTAAATCTTTGAGACAAGGTTTATTAATAAGTGCATTAAATCTTTGGAATATTTTTTGTCCAGAATATATGATGCAGCGAATAAACCGTTCAGTTTCTACAGTTCTAATTCTCTCTGTCAGACTCAGATAATAGTCTGTTCCTGACGTTACTGCCTCAAACTAGAGTCTGATTCAAGCAGTCGAAATCTGAGACTCAGAGCGCGTCGGTTGTAACATTATTTTTGTCCTTTAGCTTGAGCGTAGTTCCGACTCAGCTAACAACCATTTCCTGTATTTTCTGTTAAATATATTTTTAAATCACTTGCCTTCTCATCCTTCCCTAAATTATTCTTCATAAACTGATATTTTGAGATCTATGGCAAGAATATTATTAACTTATGAATATCTATTTATAAATATTTAAGTAGAACGCGTTAAAATTTCCTGAAGTCAGATTAATCGCTAGAAATAAATTTTGCCATATTTAGTCGTTTCAGAAAATAGAGAGAGACTTTTTGCTAATATTTTGATTGCCATATAAAATAAAACGAAAGATTTGTAAACATACCATTATTTTTAGTTTAGAAATCTTAAACCGTTAAATCAATTTATAAGAGTAAAAAGTAAAATAGTACAAATTGAGTTCATTAGTTTCAGGTAAATGAAAAAGAAAGTTTTGAAGCAGTTGTCAGAGGCAATGAAATTTTAGTAGTATCAGTGTTCATAATGATGATAAAAATAATAATTTGAATAATGACAATATTAAGAACTGTGAGGGTGGGGCATTGGTAAAAAGCTAGGATTATGGAATAGTTTTATAGGAGTTCAAATCCAGGTGAAAACCATTGTGTTTACTTTCAGCTGCCCTGATCAGATGGGACTGATTAACTCATCTAGGTGAAAACAAACACTGGTTATAAAACCACAGGGATAAAGTAAGCAGCTAAATGGCTTTGTGCCTAACCTGATAGAGTGTTAAACCAAGTAAATGATAACAATAACAGCAAAAACAAGTTTAAATCCCAGACAAAACAATTGCAATTATATATATATATATATATATATATATATATATACATACACATGGTGGAGCAATGGTAAAAGCTCGGGCCCCGGAATTGTATTACGCAAGTTCAAATTTCAGTCAAAACCATTGCATTCACTTTAGCTGCCTCTGGCAGATGGGGATCGTTACATCGGAAGAGCAACTCATCTAGGTGAAAGGTAATACTGAATTAAAAAGTCACAGGTATATGGAGCACGTAAAATGGCCTTGTGCCTAACTTGGTTTGGTGCTCTACCAAGTTAAACTGCATGAGGAACAGGGGTTGCAGTCACTAAGTGCAAGTTATCCAGATATACTAGAGTGGCAGAGGGAACTTATTGTTACTCTGTCATCAGGAATCACCACTGGGTGTTGGCAGAGTTGGAAAACTATGCTAATGGTATGTGTGTGAAGTGGACGCAGTGGAGTAAACATTCGGAGAGATGTTGAACAATACAGTCATTGACTGGATCCTTCTGGATCTCAAAAGAGACTTTTTGTCTATGTGAGATCCCTTAAATAATGATATTTTTAACCTGTCTTATGTAACTACCATGTCCTTGTAACATTTTGTTTTGATCGGAGGTCCAATTGAAACACTGGGTAGGTAGTCTGATTTCATAATTATAATACAGTCAAAACCATTACTTTCACTTTAGCAGCCTCGGGCAGATGGGGCTCGTTAGCTCGGGAGAGCAATTCATCTAGGTAAAGGTAACACCGTATATATAATTCCTGGGTAAGAGCACGTAAAAATGGCCTTGTGCCAAACTTGGAGGTGTTCACCAAGTATATATCATAATTATAATACGCAAGTTTGAATTCCAGGTGTTTCGATATCTATTCACAATTGGATAAATACTCTTGCAAGAGATATGAAATCCCACTTTCCCTCCAGCTAACTATTAATCAATGCATATTGTATTATTAAACAAACTACGAAAGAAAAAATATGTAAGTTTATAAAAAATGATTGTTCTAAAGATTAAATCCCCTAAATGGTTGATATGCCGTAAAATTAAACCAAATTCTTTTATTATATTTAAAAAATGAATTATTTTTTTTTAATTTCAGCTCCAATTATTGATCCTGATTTTTTAGGACCAGGTGAGATTACAAATAATTTAGAATTTATTAAAAAAGGAATAGTTTATCAAATTTAATCAAACATTTTAACATAAATTTTAAACCTATGTCCATAAGTTTACTTTGCAGTATTGCTACTTAGATATTTAAGCAAACAAATAAACAGTAACATTTATTGTAAAACATCTAAACAACACAATTTTTACCAATATAAGGTTTTATTTATTCACACTATCAAATTGTTTTAAAGGAAATGCTGGAAATATCCCCCATTGGCATTAATTCATTATTTTCTACTGCACAGCAACTTTTCGGACACTCTTTAGAAAAATAAAGACAAAAATAATTAAAATTTGAATTATAAGAAAAATGAATAATTTATTTAAAAATTAGACAATATGAATAAGTCAGAAAAAATGTATTATATTATAAATAATTCTAATTATATGTCTTTTATCATTCAGTCCAGCATATGTTTGTTCGAGTTTCCATGGCTTATCTTGAAGGAAAGTCGCTTCCTTATAAAGGACCTGCTTTATTAACAGTAGATGGACTAAAATCTTGCGCTGTAAAATGTTTAAAAACCAAATCTTGTAAATCATTCAATTATGACCAACTTGAATCCAAATGCAAACTCTTTGCCTTAAATTCCGAAAACCAAATGTTGATTTCAAGTGATTGTCCTTATCAAGATTTTTACCAGCTCATCTGTGAGTAATTTTTTAAAATTTATTTATTGTTATAATTATATAGCATTTTTTAGATTTTTTCGTCTATGTATCAATTTATTTGTAGATTATGGTCCTAATTTTTTATGGTGGGATTTTTTTTAAGGCGAGGCTTCTTAATCTCTGTGTTAATTTATATTGTGGACTATTGTTCTCATCTTTCATTGTCGTATGGTCAAGTTGCGTTAGAGACAATGGATCCCGTCACATCACCGAGGTTAGGCAACGTCGAGACTGGTTACTAGCTAGATGGGTGACCATATAAGAATACCAGGTACTCTACTAGGACAAATAACAATCCTGCACCTGGTGCCCCTGCTACTCCTTTCAAGAAAACCAATTGTTACTCTACGCACATCACTGTTCGCTACAATATGGTGATCTTTAATAGTGGGGATATTTTTAAAATTCTTTATCTATGTATTAATTTATTTGCGGATTATTGTCCTCATTTTCCATTCTGTGAATTGTTTATAACCAAGCTTCTTTATCGCTGTATCAATTCATTTGTGGATTTTTGTCTTCATCTATCATGGTAGTTGTAGAAACGAATTTACAAAAAAAAACATTGGAAATGAGTTAAGTAGAGGAAAGCATTAGAAATGATTTTATCATATCAAAGCATTAGAAATTAAATTAGTATCAAAAAGGCGTTAGAAAATCATTTAGAATAAAAACAAGCAATAGAAATAAATGAAATTTAACAAATCATTAGAAATTGTGTTGGTACAAAAAAGTATTAGAAATAAATTAGTATTTATTTGGGAATTCTTTGAGAAGAGGTTTCTTTATATGTGCATTAATTAATTTTGCGGATTTTTGCCTTTATCTTTCATTGTTGTTTTAAAATGAATTTTGTATGAAAAGTCCTTAGAAATAAATCAAGTAAAGAAAAGCATTACAAATAAATTCATAATTATTTGAGAATTCTCAAAGATGAGGCTCCTTAATCTATGCATAAATTTAGTTTGGGGTGTAGTCTTCATCTTTCATACTTGTTTTAGAAATGAATTTACTATTTTAAAAAACATTCGAAATAAATAAGGTAGAGAAAGTGGAAATTTGTATTTATTTGGAAATTCTTTGAGATAGAGTTTTTTTTATGTATGAATTAATATATTTGTTGTCTTCATCTTTCATAGAATTGTAGAAATTAATTTGTTATAAGGAACCATTAGAAATAATTAATGAGATAAAAGCTTTAGAAATAAATCTGTATTTATTTCAGAAAGGATGAAGATCCGGTTTCTTTTATCTATATATCAACTTATTCTGCATACTGTCTTTCCTCGTTAACCCTGGAGCAATTTCAACATATTTATTAATTTCTTTTTTTGTTTTTTTTTTTGTTTTTTTAATGTACTGTTTTCTCATTTTTACGAATTTGTTGTTGTTCAATATTTCTCGATGATGAAGATAACATTTCCCCCCCCAAAAAAAAAATTATAAAAATGAATTTAAAAACTTCATTTCAGAATTTCCAAAAATGCAAGCAGACATTAACAAGCAATCTTGTTTCTTGTTGTTTTTTTTATATTCAAAGTTTCTAAGAATATTTCCATCCAAGGTGCCACAATGCTTTCCTGCCAAAATCTGGAAACATTTGAAAAGGTGAATTCTTGGTCAGAATGTCAGAAATTGTGCACCGAAAGAAAATGCAAAGCCCTAGAATATTCTGACTTGAAGAAAATCTGCAGATTGACAAAAGACAATAGGAAATCGTTTGGACTTACAGGAGATGAACTCTGGAAATATAAAGGTAAAAACTTGCAAACAATTACTATCTTTGTTCTGTTTATAAGACCAAGATTTTTTTGCTTAGAAAGTATGTGTAAAGTCAAACAAAACTCTCTCACATCAAGACTCTAGAGACAAATCATTTTTATCGACAGGTTTATTGAAAATGAGATGATTTAAAAACTAAAGGAGAAGAAAAATGGTGGAAAATATAAGATAAGGGGACAGCACACTCGCTGGAAGAAGAAGATAAGAATTGTCACATTTCAAATGAAAACAAGAATTTAAAAATAGATAATCAAATTTTCCAAACAAGAAAATAGTCTGAACTGCCCGGATAGAGAAAGTTTACATACTGTAAAGTTATGTTGTGGCCCCTTCATCTTTACAAGTTGTGTAGTCACAGACAAACCATTTAAATGAGAAAACCAACACCAGGAGTTAAAAGAAAATATATCTTTTATTTTGTTGCTAGATTATGCATCATACCGACTGGACACAACGGCACTTTTTTATCGTGCAGGAGTGAGAGAGGGAGAGTTACATAGTTGTTGAATGCTGCTCCCCTTGATGGGTCATCAGCTATCATTGTTTTGACAGTGAAGTACTAACTACCCTCCTCAGCTGGAAAATGTCTCTGTGTCTTTCTTCTATTCTGTCCTTGTTTATATAAGCTCCTGACACTTACTTGTCTTCTACGTCAGCTAGTTGTAAATG